>JAQQSW010005067.1:0-14286 GCA_028646575.1 Pseudocheirus occidentalis | reverse complement strand
ATATATATATAACACTAGATAGAAGAATGCATCAAATTTTCTAAAAATGTCAAATGTTATAGGATTTTAGAGGAAGGAAGAAATATTTCCTTTTAGGGCAATTGGAGAAGGCAATATAGAGGCTCTGGAAATGAAATCAGAACTTGGAGGATGGCTGGGATTTTGATTATGAAGATGGCTAGAAGAAATATCTGAGGCTGAAGGAACAGTAAGACCAGTGATACAAGAATATGGCTGGCATGTTTGGATAATGGCAAGCAATAAAACTTGACTGGATCAAAGGAGCTGGAACATTTAGAAGAATAGTAAAAGAGAAAACAAAGGAGGTCTGGGTCTAAATTTTGAAAGACCATGAATGCTATGATAAGGTGGTTAGTCTTCATTAGAAGGCAATGTGGAGCTACTGCTTGTATTTTTGAGTAGGGAATTCTTAGAATGATCAATGCTATACTAGGTAAGAACATGTTTCTGTGACACAACTTGCTAAAAGTAGTCATTTGACTTTATTAATCACCAATTAATCATAGTTCAACCCACAAGATCAACCCACAAGGTCATAGACATAGTAAACCTTTGGTTCAGATTCTAATTGTACAAAACCCAAGTAAGTCACAAAGATGTACCATTTATTTCTATTGTAGGACAGGCTGTCAAAAGCTAAAGATCAGTTTTCAATAACCATCTAATCCTGATCTCTAGAATGGCCAACAACTCTCCTTATTCACTGCCTTCTAAATTGCCCTGACAGGCTTTAGCACCAGTATGAAATTTTGTCTTAAAGGAATCAAGAAGCATGCTAATACATGGGTTGGTTAGGTAGGTGGGACCTATACATAATAGTGAGTACTTTGAGAATAGAGAGAGAAATGGAGGGAAATAAGAGGAGTAGGAAAGGGAGGGGAAGGAATAAAGGTAGAGAAAAGGAAGGGAGAAGAGGAGGGTTGAGGGGAAAGATAAGGGAAGGGAGGGAGGAAGGAAGTGGGAAGTGATGAGAAAGGCAGGCAGAGAGGATAAAGATGGGAGGGGAGGGAGAAATGGTAGGAGACAAGGAGAGAGAGACAGAGAGACACACACATAGATATAGAGAGAGACAGACAGAGAGAGACAGAGAGACAGAGATAGAGACACAGAGAGAGACAGAGAGACAGAGAAAGAGAGAGACAGAGAGAGACAGAGAGACAGAGAGAAAGACAGAGAGAGAGAAGAAATTGAGATTCAGGAAAATTGACTAAAGGAATAAAAACTTTTCCCCCCAGTACCATAAGGAATAACAAGCAATTATAATAGCAACTCACTCCTCCATTAGGTTGGAAATGCTTTGAAATGTACAACAAATTCCCAGAGGAGCCAATATTTACCATGTACCAAGGCAGCACCTGTTTATGGGCAATTAGCAGTTTTCTACTGACCAAGCTCAGTGCACTAGCACCTAGCTCAAGGGAGGAGAGTGTTTGGTAAGGAAGCAGAGATAAGAGATGGGGCAGAGGAAGAGGCAACAGTAGGATTGAAGCAGTAAATGCTGATTCATTCTCATCCCAGCCTGTGGCATGCAGTCCCTGTTCCTCCTGTTTAATCCTTTGCAGCTTTTGTGGATTGATGTTCTTTAAAACATCCCAAGAGCCAAAGTTATTGTTTCAGCTCAGTGGGAGGAGTGGACCCTAGGAAAAGAGCTATTATGCATGAAAACCTTTCTTAATTTCCTTCTCAACTGGGGAAGGGAAAGTGATGGAAAGAGTGGGATAAATGAAGCACAAGATTTCCTTTTAATCTCAAAGAAATCCTCTGAGTTAGAGACAATAATTCTTTCATCATCTTCCTCAGGAAGAAAGCGAAACATCTCAGGTCAAAGTTTCTAAGTGATTTGGCCAATGTTACCTGAATGTCAGAGACAGAACTGGAAAACACAACTCTGTGTGTGTGTGTGTGTGTGTGTGTGTGTGTGGTGCTGGTGGTGGTGTTTACTACACTAGACCTATAACTTTACTGGTATGAGGACTTCTTTGAGGAAATTCCCTCTACCTTTCCAGGTCTCTGCAACTTAGAATCTTAGAGTTACATAGACTGGGAAAAGGTAAATTAAGAGAGAAGAAAGATAATAGAAAGAGAGATAGAGATAGATGAGAAAGATTTGTGACAGATACACATATATACATAGACCTATGAATGAATGTTAGCATTCATTCATCTTAAATAGTATATGTAGACGATAGATGGATATTAGAGTTATTTTAACTCAAATGATTCATCTGAATATCTATATATTTGTATACATTTCTGTATATTTCTATATTACACTGAGAGACAGTGCCACTGTATTAATCAGAGAGCTGGTTTCCAAAGGGAAGACTAGTTCAAAATTTACCTCTGGGGCCCTAGGCAAGTTATTGGTCTCTGTGGTAATCTAAGTAACTCTCTAAGACAGTAAGTAGATTGCAGAGAAGGTGCTGACCTACATTGGTAGAGCTCCTAGATCAAAGAAATTACAGAAACAGTCGCTCTCTATATACATTTATACACCCATACACATATGCATCTACAATGTCTGCCTAATACTTCCAGTATACTTCAGGTTGGATTGAATCTTTGGGCAAGCAACTTTCATTAATAAATAAAGATTTCATAGTTGTTTTTCCTTAGGTGTGCCTCTACATGTTCATACTAAGAATGGAGAATATTTTATTTTTTTTACATTGTGGCTGTTTTTGTAGGGTGCAATGTCTATGTAACATCGGCATGTTATTTAATATAATAACATGTTATTAAACTTGGGCATCTCTTGGGAGAGGGTATTATCTCCCCTAAAATGAAATGTGAAAGAACTTCAAAGAGCTAGAGGTGTTCCACAAATATAAGTATTATAATTTATAAGGAAGCAGTGTAATCTTTGTGACCCGCCGAGCATATAATCCAATTCCTTTGGTACTATCTAAAGGCAGACTTTTGCTGCCCTCTCCTAGACAATGGTGTGGAACTATGGCCTCCAGGCCCCTGTGGCCTTCCAGGTCACATGTGAAATTCTAGGTCCTTGGGGGTGGCCATTTGACTGAGTCCAAGTTTTAGAGAACACATCTTTTTCTTAAGGAGATTTTTTTCTGTGAAATGTGGATTCAGTCAAAGGACTGCACTTGAAGACCTAGAGGACCACATGTGGCCTTGAGGCCCCAATTTCCCCTCCCCAATGACCTTGGAAAAGGTAAGTGATTTGCCTAATATCGAACACTAATATGTCAGAGGCAGGATTGAACACAGTTTTTCCCGACTTAGGCCTGCTTCTTATCCACTATGTCACCTAGAAAGAAAAGAGAGACATGGTTGCCAAAGATGAGGGTCCTCAATCATAGCCCTCTTTCTTCTTCCCATAGTCCTAGCTCTTAGGATCTTAGATCTCCCCCTGGAAGGGATTTTGAAGAACATACAATCCAATGCCCTTATTTTAGAGATGAGGACTGAGCCCCAGAGAGCAAGATCACAGGTGGTGTCAGGCAAATTTTGAACCCTGGTTCTTAGACTCCAGAATAGAGAAGATAGATGATAGAGAGAAGACAGATAATAGAAGGATATAGAAGGTAAATGATGAATAGAAAGAAAGAGAACATAAAAGATGGAGAGAGAAGGTAGATGATAGTCCCAAACCCTGGGCAGGTTATTGCTTTGGGGAAGTGCAGGACAAGTTACCATGCTTCCCTGTTTGTGGACAGAAAAAAGAGGGGAGGGCAGTGGGGGAGCAGGGCATTGTTGAGCCCCTCTCATACCTTTTTGTTTCTCTGCCTGGAGTTCTGAAGTGAGTCCTTCACCAAAGGCAGGGGAGTCTGCTGAAGCAGAGGAAGAGCCACCAGTCCCAAGCTGGAGTTGGGCTGAGGGCCATGCAAAGGGGAGAGGGGCTTTAAATGTACAAGTTACAGATATTCAAGGAGTGGAGTGGTGTGTGAAAGGAGGATGAAGAGGTTCAGAGAGAGTCCCCAGATTAGAACAAATAAAATTTAAGCCAGCAACAGGTAAATGAAACTCCAAGCTCTAGCCCAAGGAATACTATTAGCCAGATAAATTAGGCTTGGGCTAATAATTAACTTTGGTTAAACTCTACCCATTCCACAAAGGCAGAGAAGGAATTCAAGTGAATATTCATTGCTCCTCAGTCTGCCTACTCCTTCAGCCTCTCAGTGCCCTGGATAAATTAGAGGATTCTTCTATATAACTTCAAGCCAGACTAGGGAAGACCAATTGCTGGATAGATTGGTGACAGAGAAAATTGAGATTAAAAGGCAACAGGGTACAGTGGAAAGAGAAATGATCTTGAAGTCTAAGAACCAGGGTTCCAAAATTGCCTGACCCCAGGAGTGATCTTGCTCTCCCGGGCTCAGTCCTTATCTGTTTGCTGTCTCTTCCAGTTAGAGATCTGAAATCCTAATAACTAAGACTAAGGGAAGAAGAAAGAGGACTATGATTCAGGACCCTCATCTTTGGCAAAGAAGGAGCAAAATAAGGAAACCATTCTTTCCAAGGAAATGCAACCTGATTGTATTTTTCCTTTCAAAATCCTCATTTCCCCACTTTATGCGTCTCTCTGCGGTGTTCCTCAATAACTGCCCCTTGTCACAAACAGGTTGCAAGCTCGAGGCTTCTCCCCTGGGCATTTCCTAATCTCTTTTTGAACTCTTGCTCGCTGTCCTGCTCACCTCACTTCTCTCCCTTCCCTTCTTCCTTCTTACCTGTCCACCGCAATGGCAGTCATGGAGTAGATGCTAGCAAAAACCGCGGTGATCGGGAAGAAGTTGTGGAAACGGCAGTAGTTGGCCCCGAAGTACCATTCATTGTGCAGAGCGTAGATGAAGTTGACCAACGTGTTGAAGGCGGCCATAGAGGCGTCTGAGAAAGCCAGATTTACCAGAAAGTAGTTGGTTACTGTTCGCATGCGCTTGTGGGCCAGGATGATCCAGATTACGATCAGGTTCCCAAAGACAGCCACAGCCACCACCATGCCATACGCAAGGGACCACAGGGCGATGCGCCAGGACGGCTGCACAAACTGGTTGGTGAGGTTTGCCGTTCGTTGCAAAGACGCTGGGGAGGTGGTGGCCAAGGCACCCCCGAATAAGTCCAAGGGGGGCAAGGATGAAGAGAGGTTCCCCGCCTGGGCCACAAGTTGCATCCAGTCGCCCGCTGAGATTCCCGCTGCCTCCAGAGCTCCTGGGACAGCAGAGCTCAGGTTCGCCCAGTCTGTGGTGCTGCCTCCACCACCCACCTCAGTCCAATTGGTAGATCCAGAGAGAGATGCCATCATCGCAATTGCTGCTGAAGTCTCGCAACTCTTCCTCCACCTGCCACCCAGACCGCGGACCCTCTCAGACTTCCCCAATTCCCTCCTTTACTTTTCTCTTTCCTCCTTCCAGGAGAGCAATGCAAACGTCGTCTTCTACCGCTGGGAAAGCAAAGGGATGTGTTGAGATTTGAACTGCATGGGCAGCAAAACGCTCTTCTATAGTGGAGGGAGAGTTCGGGGCCAGGAGATGGAGGGATGTGAGCAGGAGGGGAGGATGAAGGTTAGATCCGAGGGATCAAGAGGGTGTTGCTCTTAAAGTGTTTAAGCCAGTGATGGGGATTGCGGAAAGCGTTAGCGTTCTCTTGGCCTGGGCTGGGGTAGGAGGGAATCCAGCTCAAGCCATCTCTCGCTCTGGGGTTGAAGTAACCGCCTTGCAGCAGCCTGCACTCGCCTTTATAGATGGAGTCGGTCTTCGCCTACGTCAGAGAGATGAGAGGCCGGTGGCTCCATAGGCTGAAGGGTTTGTTCGCCCTCGGTCCCCGCCTCTCATTCATTACCTGCTGCTTGGTGGGAAGTGCCCGCGAGCTGGAGAGACTTTGGTCCTTGCGCTCTTGGAAGCCGCGAGGGTCATTCACTTCCAGCTGGGCTGCTTTAAATACTCACATCCTATCTATCTATTGCAGCTACTCATTCAAAGCGCTCCGTGATCCAGTACTCCAGGAAATTCTCTCTGGCCAAACGCCTGCAGCGGTGATCTTTTAGGTGTCTTATGGAGGCTATTGCAGGGAGTGGAGAAAGAAATCTTCATTCCTCCAGGTCCTAGGCTTACGTGATTTTCTGTGGCTTTGTGCATTAAACTTCCTGCTTTGGGTCCAATCCTGCTTTCCTCTCTCCTCCCAGGGTTGCGCTTCCCACTTTCTCCCAGGATAGAGTTCTCTAGCTTTCTTTCTCCCAACTTCTCCCACTGTCATGCAGAAGAAACTACTCAGTGGAAATAGGCACTCAGATAAAAGGAGCGGGGCAGAAGGGGGAAAGAAAGTCTCCGAATCCTCTAGTAAAGCCAACACTAGTGCAGGGGAGCAGAGGCAACCTGAAGCTCGATTTCTTTCGGAGGTTTTCCGGAAGATTGGTTTCCCTGCGTTTGGAGTTGGTGTGCCCAATGGTGATTGGCTGGGCACCGTGAGAGGGTGGGACAATAAACTCCTTTAAGGTACCTGGGGTTTTGCCAAGAGTCATTTTAGGAAAGGTGTCGCATCTCCAGCTGGCCAGCCAAATACAGGACCCAAGGTGTTAGAACTGGGGGGAAAGATATGAGATCCTTTCAGGACCAAAGAAATAACGGGAACGCACACTCAGGCCTTATACAAAACCAAAGTCAGAGTTTGGGCTCGTTAAACAAACTCACAACTTCTTGCCAAGCCAACAGAACAGCTTTTTTTTTCTACAAAGAGTTTTGCTGGTGGGTGTTTGCTGTTTTTCTTTGTTTCTTTGTTCTGAACCGGACCAGTGATTTCTTTTGTGAAGGGATCTTTCTGGGAGTAATCTGTTTCCCAAAGCTTATCGACTTATGCTCTGCAATTTATAGTCTTAGAAAATAGTTTGGGTGCACCGAGAGCTGAAGAAAAATCCTCAACAAGCATTTAGCAGGCTCTTCCGATATGCCAGATACTTTGTTAAACTCTGGGAATTCAACTATAGTCTCTACCTTCAAGAAGCTTACATTCTAGTGGGGGGAGACAATGCAGAAAAGAAAGCTGAAAACGTCAGAGAAAAAATGAGGGTAGAGAAAGTTGAGAAACTTTCTTAACTATTGACTTTCTCACTCCTCTAATGATATGCCTAGGTTAAAGGTATCCTATTGTTTTTGTTTGACAGAAGACAGTGTATACAGATTATTACTAGTTATGATTTTAATTTTACCTTTTTCATAAGTAGTGAAATTTTAATTCTATCTCCATGCATATATTCTGCAAATAATATTATGTTATTCTTACTTTTTCTTAAATTCTCCTTCTCTTCCTTCTTTCTCCTCTTCCTTCTTCTCCCTTTGGCTTGTGGCATCCATCCAGAGTTGCCTCTGAGTAGCCTCAGAATATACTGTAGATCAAGTTTGTCACATAGTAAAAGACTCCTCTTCCTCATACAAGCACTGAGGTTAATAAAACATATACAATTTAGGACAGTTCGCTACCTCTTGGAGAGAATGCAAAATGACATAACAGATTCAGTCATTCATAAATACTATTGTTCTCCTTCCTCTCTGGAGGAGAACTCCCCAGACTTCTAAAATCTTGAAGGCATATAGCACTATCTTATAGTTGGATTCTTCTTTTAAGGTAAATGAACGGGGTTACTAGGCAGGCAATCTCTTAATTTGTGCAGTATTTATAATATATATATATATATATATATATGTATATAATGTTCATGTTTATATTAGAGTAGCAAGTTCAGTAGTTCACAGATCTCACATATTAAGGCTAGAGACTCTTGCTGATCCTTCAGTTATGAGAACTCTGTAGATAATCCTCTTCTCTGCTCTTGCTTAAGAGTGTTAGATTCCAGGATCATACTTCTCAGGACAATCTCATCAATGAAATCTATTCTAGAGGTGACGCCAAGGGGTATGTATATGTTCAGAAGATACAATTTGAGTCTTAACTTCACTTAGAACCCAAATTAAGGTCATTATATTAATCAAGGAACTCTCCTGATCATGTCCCTATATACATCAAACCTTTCTACACATAAAGTGTGGACAACTAGATCAATAACTCCTTGAATCCCTGTAGTACCAATGGAATATTCATGGCACCAGCTGCAACTATGAATATACTGGAATAGTTCTGAATTGCAAAATATAATAGATTTTCCATATAGAAGACAGAAACAAAACATTTATTCTGAAACCAAAAAGCTGAATTCCCAAGCCAGAAAGTCAAATCCTCAAATCAGAAAAATCAAATCCTTCATAACAACAAAGAAGTTAATATACCATAATACAGCAGGAAGATACACCATACCTAGCTGTCTCCTTGCCTGTGTCCTCTCCTTCCTCTAGCTCTAACTGCTCTGACTCACAACCTCCTCTGGGCTCTGTTCCACCCTTTCAGCATGTTCCTCCCACCATAGGCTCCATGTGATTATATTTGGCCTATTAGGGGGTAGGGAAGATCTTCAAAGCAAGAAAGATCTCCAAATTCCCTGAAGTCTGTTAAAGCGCAGGGAAGACCTTCAAATTTCCATTACCATTACACTCACCCCCACCCCCAACACTCACACAAATCCAGCCTCAGACACTTAACGGTTATTAGCTGTGTGACACTGGATAAGTCACATAACTCTGAATGCCTTGCCAATAAAAACCAAAACAAAAAATTGAACCCCCAAACTCCTTGTACCACACAGTGTCTTATCAAGAGACACCTAAGCCTAGGTATGAGTGCATATGCTTGTCTCCTGATTATCTCTGGTCCTGAGAGGATATTATATTCCACCTCCCAGCTCTAGCACCTTAGCTCCTGAGTACTGGCTGGTCAGTTGGAGATCAAACACCTCTCTTAGGATGGTCCTGGCAGACCCTCATGTATCCTTTATGTATTTAGTGTCCTACCCTCCTGAATAACAAAAAGACTGAAGTTTTTGTTTTTAAATGGGTCATTTCTGGGGGACAAATTTATATTGTAGATATGATTTCACTTTCTACTTTAAATCTATGTTTGAAAGAAAATATATCTGATAATGATCTTGCAACTTGTTAAACAAAGATTATTAGATTTGTGTACATCAATTATTTTTTCTCACCAAGGGAATATTGATTTTCCTGGCATATTGTTACAGTCAATAATATCCATGTATTGCCTTAAGAAACCACAGGGAATATGCAGATCATGAGCATTTGCTGTTACAGCAAATATCACTTGTTTCCTGGTACAATATATATTTTTCGTATGCTAGTAGAGCAACTTCTTAATTAGCTGCTTAGATGGTTGTATCATTTTATCATTATATTTAATTCTCCCACTGAGTTTCATGTTTTGTTCCCCCAGCATTTCACCCTATGTTCCTCTGTAACATAATATATACCCGCTGAACTGGAATTTTCTTTTTCTTCTATGGCTAACTAGGAGAAACTGCAAGATTTCTATAACATTTGGATTTAATTTCCCTACTTATTCCTCTCTACTGACAAGCTGCTGAGTTGTGTGTATTTGTTATTTCTAAAAACATTAAGAGAAGGAATTCAAATGATGATAATATCTGTATAGTTCTTTCAAACAGAGTTTTGTCAAAGTTTGTGCCAATCATTTATCTCAGTAGTTAAAAAACAAACTCAGTCAGAAGAAAAAACGAGATTACTAGTTTCTTGATAAAGGACCTAAGGAACAAAGATACAGAGAAATATGTTTCCCAAAATTTCAGAAATGGATCACTTGAAGAGATACTTTATTTCAGGGTACTTTATTTCAATAGAAGATGTTATTGAAAATATATTAAAATCATAGAATCTTGAAATTGGAAAAGACATTATAAGTCATCTGGTTTGACCTTCTGTGACTTTCTTCTGTAACATAACCAACAAATGACAACCATAAACTCTGCTTGAATGCTTCCATACCAGACAAGTTAGTAATTCCATTTATAGTCTATTTTAAATTTTTTTGGGTCTTCTTTATGTTGACTCTAAATCTGCTTACCTCTCTTTGGCCAGAATTCTCACTGGAGTGGCACTGGAGATGAAATCCAATCTCCCTTACATATGGCACCCTATTGAAATGCTGCGATAGAATGATCATATCCTTTCCCCATCTTTTCTCTAGGGTAAACATCTCCTGTTCTTTCAATGATGGTTTCAGTTCCTGCTCATCATAACTGGGTACTCTCTTCTTAAATATACATGCCAATCTTTATGATGTGGTGGCCAGACTAAACACAATTTTGCAGATGGGGACAGACTAGGATAAAGAATACTTTTTACCTCGATATTCTAAACACTATACCTCTTAAGGTAGCCTGACTTTTTAATTTTTACTACCATATTACACCATTTATTCTTATTGAAACTCTAGTCAACTAAAATACATAAATCTATCTTAAACTATGTAGTTAACTTCCTGAGCCCAAATGCAGGTTCTATTGCATGCTAATTGAATTACATATTTAAAATATATTTACACAAATGTGTAAATTATCTTTACATATACGCTAATTAAATTTTATCATAGTAGTTTTGGCCCATTGTTGAGATTTTTCTTTTTTAAAGTCTGTGTCTGGCATCCAATATATTAGACATCCTTACAAGCACTATGTCTTCTACACATTTAATTCATATAACCTCTATGGCATCATCTAAGATAATTCTTAAAAACAAAATGAAACACTGAATAAGGCAGGTCTAAGGAGAGATCACATTTGCTAACTGCTAGTCCTTTCTCTCCAGGTTGATATCAAATCAGGTGGGCTAAATGCAGAGTGCTTGTGGATAGTTAGATATAGCTATAAACAGAGCATTTATCAAATCCTTGCCATATTCCAAGCATTATGCTAAATACTAGAGATATAAATACAACCAAGATAATATCTGATCTCTATGGGCATCCTTATGGGGGAAGAAAACAAATAAAGGACATTACTTAAAGAATTGATTCATGGCTAGGGCTGAGAGAGGAGGTAGAGACATAGGTTATAAACAACCAAAGGCAAAAGTTTATCTATCAGAGCCTAGGGTGGTTCTAGGGTTCAAGTACAAGTTTCAGTTGAGAAGAGGTAAGGTTGATGATGGGAATGGAGGCAGCATAGTTTGTGATTGGTATCCAGGAAGCCACCATCCAGTGACTGGTGTATTCAGGATTCAAGATAACAGATATTTTGACAACTTCATTACTATTCCCAACCTATTAAAATCAAAGAGAAGGTCTCTAGCATTGTTCATAGACATACTATCAAGAACTTATGGACAAAAATGGATATGGATCATGCAATCAATGATCACTTAAAGTTCTGCAGTATATAAAGATATCTTGTCTTCTAACTATAGGTGTCTATGGGGTAGAAAGGCACTTGAATAATTTATTGATGTTGGTTTGATGTTTTTTCCCCTATATTGAGACTTCATCAGGAGCTTCCAGCAAGTAATTAAATGAATAAAAAAAACCCAAAGCATTTATTAAGTGCTTACTATGAATCATGCACTGTGCTAAACACTGGAAATACAAATCCTATCATAGCCTCAAGGACCTTAAATGACAACAGGAAGAGATAATGCATAATGGAGAGCCAGCAAAACAGGTGGATTTGCATGGTGGTATGGTGGGAAGATGCCTGGGATGTGAGATAGAACCCTGGTCCTGGTCAAGATAAAAAGAAAAGTCATCTAGTAGAACCCTAAGTCTCAGGCACAGAGTTCAGGTTCAAGTGGGAGGGAAATGAGGAGGAAGACTGGAAAGCTAGGGGCATAATTTTAAAGTGGCCTGGAAGAGACAAAACTTTCTATGAATCAATAAACATTTATTAACCATCTACCAGTGCGCCAAGCTCTATTTGTTGTTGTTTGCACTTTGTTCTGCAAACATTGACATTGCAGGGTGAGGTCTTGACATGCAAGTTAATTGATTTAAATTAGCCGAGCCATGCAAAGTCACCAGCCTCATTCTTTCCTCCAGAGTCATTGGAGTCCACTGGCAATACATAGGTCGAGACAACTGATGATGGCCCCAAATGTAATGGGAGACCTTGACCTTTTAAGTTAAGGCCTTTCCCAGGTCTCAGTTTGTCTGAGGCAATGCCCATTTGGTAGTTATACATAGGCTACGTAAAAACTGAGGCAAACGATGGCCTAGTTTACCTTCACCACCAAGCTTTAGCCTAGTCTCATGTAGTACGAAGACATTTCTTGTTGTCAAAGAACTACCAAAGTCTTGCTTACATATATTCACATCCTCAATATATTGCACAGACTCTATTGTAGAGTTAGCTGGTATTTATTAGTCACCCACTAGTATATGACAGGTAAGTTCCGGGGATATGATGAAAGGTCCTGCTTTTAAGGGACTTATAAAGTAATATTGGAAGCAACATGCAACCAACTGTCTAAAAATAAGACATAGGCAGGATAAATTGGGAGTAGTCCTGGAGGGAAGGCACTAAGGACTAGGAAAGATGCCGCAAGGTTTATTGTAGAAGGTAGGTTCTAAGCTGAGCCTTGAAGGAAGGCAGGGAAGCTAGGAGGTAGAGGTAAGGAGGAAGAGAATTCCAGGTATGGCAGACAGTCTGTGAAAACTGTAATGTTGCAAGATTTTGCAAAATAGAGTGACTAGTATAAGGATCAGAAGGAGACCAGTGTCTGATCTAGATCATAGACTGCAGTGTAGGAGAGTAAGATGCCAGAAGACTGGAAAGGTAGGAAATGATTAGAGTAAATATCTATATAATCTGCACATCCAAGTCCATTTGTGCCAAGGACTCCTCATTCTGACTCCCCTTTAATATAGAAGTCTCCTCTCCACATTGATTACTCAAAGCTTCCTGCCTACCTAAGGGTCAGAACTGAGGAGCTTGAGAGGAGAGAGATCCTAGTCTTCTGAGTTCTAGCTTCAAGAGAGACGGCAGACTCTATTTTCTTAAAAGGAAAGAAAGACTAGGAAGAAGCCAAATTGCAGAAAAACTGGCACCTCAATTATGTCCCTATATCTAGCTTGCTATAGTAGAGACATCAGGAAATTCTTCTTTGGGTGAAATATGAGACTCTATTGGTTGTGTAGTTGTGATGTCATTCATTAACTCTGTGTATAGTCTGGTATATTTTCTTATTTGTACAACACCACCAATTATGGTTTACTATCTGCTTGAATAAATTGGTTTATTTGCTATTTACTGTCTGTTCATGATGGAATGGGCACTTGGTGGGAAGGGAATATATAGCTTGAGACACTCCTTCTTTGTTAAAGTGATAAACATAGGGGCAGCTAGGTGGTGCAGTGAATAGAGCACTGGCCCTGGAGTCAGGAGGACCTGAGTTGAAGTCTGGACTCAAACACTTAACACACTAGCTGTGTGACTGGGCAAGTCACTTAACCCCAATTGCCCTTCAAAAAAAGCAAAAAAAAAATAAAGTGAAAGCCATCAAGAGCTCAGGATGAAATAAAAAGTTATCTCCTATAGCTCACCAACATTTAAGGGAGTAGATAAATGTCAGGTACCTTTAAAAATTTTTTTTTCTGAGGAAAGTAGAGCAGTCAGCCTCTGGTCTCAACTTCCTGCTTCCCTTCCTGGAAGGAATCAGGCTCCTTTGGAGAAAGATAGATGAAAGAGACTCTAGAGATATGTCTTTCCCCCCCTTTCTCTAAGTCACATCTAGATAGACCCATGTGGACACAGATAGCTTACATAGACAACATATACCACACCTCTTACACTTAATAAATGCTTTATCTCTATCTGTCTCTTATAATCAGCTCCAATTTGGTCCTTTTATGCATTTTTTGGTTGAGGAAGCTTAACACTGGAGAAAGAATCATCCATAGTCTGAACAACTAATAGATGGCTCCCCTGCACACTAACGCAGATCCATAATTCTTCAGCATCTTATAATTCTAGGGCAGTTAAAATCAGACTTCCCCAAATAAGATCAACACAGTGACTCCTCTAACATCATTGAAAAGGAAACTATACTAAAGATGGACTTCAGAGAGCAAATAGATGTATTTATTCTTTCTATTTCAGTATTAACAACAAACACATAATTTAATGAACTTTACTTATGTATATTAAATTATGGGTGCACATTTCTTTTTTTATATAATTTTTTTTGTTTTCTTATTTACATTATTCATTTTCATTACATTTTTGAATTACACATTTTCTCCCCGTCTTGCCCCTGCCCCAACCCTAAAACAGCAATCCCACTGTAAAGCCCCTCCCCTGCTCTGCTATCTTATTTTCTGGTAGGGCATGGAGGGCCTCCCTATCCCAGCCCCTGTATATCTTAATTCCTAGTTGCAGGTATTAGAGAACTTTGAATTCTAGAT
>JAQQSW010005066.1:0-14287 GCA_028646575.1 Pseudocheirus occidentalis | reverse complement strand
TTTTCTATATGAACTTCTATTTATCAGTTCTTTCTCTGGATACAGATAGTGCCTTCCTTCAGAGATCCTTTGTAGTTAATTTGGGTATTTATAGTAATAAAAATGACTTAGTCACTCAACATTGTTCTTAAAATAATATTGCTCTTACTATATACAATATTCTCTTGGTTTTGCTCGTTTCAGTCTTCGTTATTCCATGCAATTCTTTCCATGTATATTTCTTATAGCATAATTGCATTCTATCACCATCATGTATGACTTGTTCAGTCATTCTTCAATTAATGGGCATCATTGCAATTTCCAGTTCTTTTGCACCACAAATTGCTGCTTTAAACATTTTAGAACATATAGGTTGTTTTCCTTTTTCCCTAATCATCTTTGGAAATGCACGTAGTAGTGATATTGATGGGTCAAATGGTACAGGCAGTTTAATAATTCTTTGGGCATAATTACATTTTGCTCTTCTAAATGGTTGGGTCAGTGCACAATTCTACCAACAATGAATTAGAGTCCCAATTCTTCCACATCTCCTCCAACATTTGTTGCTTTCCACTTAAATCATTTTAGCCAGTCTGATAAGTTAAAATGGTATCTCAAGGTTGTTTCATTAACTAAAAATTGTTTTGATCTTTTTTATTGGAAAACTGCCAGCTCCTATCCTTTGACCATTTATCAGTTGGGGAATGACTTATATTCTTGCAGATTTGACAAATTTCTTTATATATTTAAGATATGAGGCCTTTATCTGAAAAACTGTCTATAAAATTCCTATCCCACCTCCTCCCCAATTCTCTGCTTTCCTTGTGATCTTAGCTAAATTTGTTTTATTTGTACAAACATTTTTAATTTAATATAATCAAAATGATCGTTTTTACACCTAACTTTGCTCTCTATCTCTTATTTATTTATAAATTGTTAATATTTCTATAAGTCTGGTAAGCAATATGTCCCATATTCTAATTTTCTTGAAAGATCTCAATTTATATCTAGGTCATGTATCTATTTTAACCCTATCTTGGTAAATGGTATAAGATTTTGATTTATACCCAGTTTCCGCTGATTTCATTTCAAACTCTATCTTCTCATTTCTATTCTTTCTTCTACTTTGATGTCAATTTTGATTGTTGCTCAATGGTTTGTTTGTATTTTGACCACAGATGGAAAACTAATCAAATGATTGAAAATGATTTACAGCATCAAGGAAATCAATCAAATTTAGTAGATTGTATTTATATCTTTTAATATGATAATATTCTTCATACCTCTTATCTTGCATAATTCTTATTTGATAATGCTATGGGATACAATAGGAAAACATTCATTAAGAACTGCTTGTTTGTCAGGCAGAGAGGCAACATTTCGTTAGAGCCCAAAAGACCTGGCTTCAAGTACTGCTTCTGAAGAATACTGGTCATGTAATCAACCCTCAGTGCTCTCTTGATGCTCCCAGGGAACAAATATTTTGACTCCAAATCAAATACAGATCAGCCCATGACTCTACAGACAACTTCTCTACCTTTATTCTAGTGATCTTCACATACTGTCAGTGACTCTATCCCTATAGCCTCTGACTTCCTCTCCAAACCTCCATTTGAGGAAATACCCACACCAGTAAGACTCACTTCAAACCTAGACCAGCTTATGACTCCACAAGCTACCCCACCTTGTCCACAGATGGATACCTTCTCCCCTCAGCTCCTCTCTTTTATGTGTTATCTTCCCCTAACAGACTATAATCTCCTTGAAGGCACTGGAGGACTTTCTTTTGCTTTGATTTATTATTCCCAGAGCTTATAGCAGTACTTATCTAGTAATAACTGATTAATAATTGTTTTTTCTCATTATCTTTGTAATTAGAGGAGACAATATATGTGGGAGGGCTAAGCTACAGATCATATGGTAATGCCCATAGTAACTGATTGATAATTAGGTCTTTTCTCTCGATTTTCTAATTATGGGAGACAATACTTGTGGGAGGGTCATGCTGCAATTCATGTGGAAATGTCCAAGAATGAATGGTGTTCAGGAATAGAATAAGACCCAGGGGGCATTAGAAAACAAAGTCAAGCCAGATGATGAAGTCCCATCCTCTATTCTCTTAATCTAAAGATACATTTGATTACTCTCTGCCCATTGAAGTGATGAGAGAAGTCATATACCTGACAACTGTTAGGAAGATCATAATAGTCCTAAGGGTCACAGTGAATTAAACATCTGGTAGTGTAGATGGTGGCAAAAGGTGGGCATTATTATCTAGCAAGAAGGGAACATTCAAAACCTTGAGGAAACTAGGCAAGGAGAGTCAGGATCTCGACCAGGAGAGGAGATGATCTCCCCATGGCCTATTCTTGTTGGAAATTTCAAAGAATGTTGAGATCTTAACAATTGCAGGAAGATTGAATGGGGGTAAAGTAGTTCCTGTTGAGCCTTTCAGCCCCCATTAATGCATCACAACCTATTCATAACCAAAGTTAACCTTTCCATTATTAATTAAATTTGGATAAACTTTTGACTATATATTTTTTCAGAAACTATAATGTTCTGTGACTTGCAGTCACATAAGAATAAGAGGTTAATATTGTTTCAAAAAATCTTTTGTTCCAAGGAGAACCTCTGGATCATTAAAAGTACTGTACATTTACACATCTATTAATTCCATTTCCCCCTTTATATTCAATTCTAATCCCAGATCATTGTCAATGAGCATTTTTATTGACATATATCTACATATTAAATTATCTATTTAGGGGGCGGCTAGGTGGTGCAGTGGATAGAGCACTGGCCTTGGAGTCAGGAGTACCTGAGTTCAAATCTGGCCTCAGACACTTAACATACACACACAAAAAACTAGCCGTGTGACCTTGGGCAAGTCACTTAACCCCAACTGCCCTCCAAAAAAAAAAAAGCAAAATTATCTATTTAGACTATAATAATCCTATATGGTCACTAAAAGATTCAGAGAGACTTAAGATTTTTACTTAAAAACCATCTTTTTACATTATCCATAGTGGCATAGGCCATTATAATACAGAATGTAATCAGGTCTTCAGTCTTTATATTCTTATTGTTTGCTGTGTAAAGTTACTGCTTCTGGAGAGCCTTTATTTTAGTGATCAATTATAGAGTCTAGTTGTTAACAAACCAGTATTGGTAGAATCCTATGAGAAAACACCAAGGTTTTCTGTTATGTTTGCAGTCAGTTTCTCCTTTTACCTAATGCCATTTTATTTTTGAGGCATCAGATGGCAAGATAAGTCCTTGAAGTCATTCCCAAGTTGGGCATCAATTCCCACTGATAGAAGAGAGTACTAATTGAAGGTGTTAATTGCATTCTATTACAGCAAGAGAGCTACATATGGCTCCCTCTTCCTTCTCCATTCCTTCTCCCTGCCTACAAGAGGCTGTTTGGTTATTTTGAAATTCACCTTCAGGAAACAACATTTACCATGGCTAACGTCCTAAAATTCACACTGTTTTTGGTTCTGTGACTAACTCTTCCTTCTTTGCCACCTGACATTTGCCCATGAATTTATATTCATGACTAAAACCTTAGACAAAGCCAGTACAGATTCTCAACACAGCAGCTCCCTATCCTAAATAAAACAAGTGATTGTTTCCCATATGTTTTATGAAGCTGCACACAGGCTGTTTAATTACAGTATGTCTTTGTCAGTGCTGGTGCAACCAAGGGAACCAAGACACTGCTTTCCTTTTCTAGGGAATACAGTCCCTGGAAATATCACTGTAGCCCTCTAACGAGAAAACATGGAACCTTTCCATACACCCAGTCTGATTGCTTCTTCACAGGTACACATAAGAAAAAAAATAAATGGAGAAGTAGAAGCTTTGGAAGCAAATTTGTGGATAAAGTAACACAACAGTGCTAAACTGTTGCTGTTCTTCATAAATGTTTAGATCTAAACTCTTCCCCTTCCCTCCTTACTCTAAGGGTGATCCATAAATCTAGGATAAGCACTTACTTCTATATAATTCTATAATCATTAGATTAGTAGATGTAGAAACATTTTATATTGTGTTTTAGGAGTTTTTCAAACTCATAATCAAAGAATTATACCATTTGGGCAAAAATGCCTCTACTATCTACATGGAAAAATTTGCTGAACCTGAGTGGACATTGTCACCAGAAGAGAAGAGAAAGTATTGAGAATAAGACAAATTGCACAGTTCCACCTTTCATTGTCCCTATTCATCCATGTCCAAGAGGACATACAGCTGGAAACCTGATGGAGGGAATCTACCTTATAGTTGCTAATGGACAGGACTGTTGGTAGGATTAGTTAAATTTCTCATCATACGTTCAAGAAATACAGGATATTCCAAAAGGCTTCAAGTGGTTTTAAATTGTAATAGCCAAGAAAGCAATTTAAACTTGGGGGGACATCCCATATAAGTAGCATACAAAGAGAATAAAAGGAGAATCCTACAGAAGTCAGGAATATTAATTAAATTTTCTTCTAAGAATTTCAGGATTAAATATTGGTACTTTTGTTAAAAGTTCATTTGTCTTAAATCCTTGACATATCTGTTCATTTCACAGTGCTATTTATGGAACACCTGAGGATATTTAGTTTTTGAGAGAAAGGATCAGTCTGATATATTTCCTTTTATGCTATCTCCTATGCCTGGAATTCTCTACCACCTCTTCTCCACCACCTGACTTCCTTCAAGTTTCAACTAAAATGCCACCTTTTCCAAGAATCTGTTCTTAAACTTCCTTAATGTTAGTGTCCTCCCTCTAAGATTAGCCCAATTTATCCTCTCTCCATATATTGCTTGTATACAGTTGTTTGTGTATTGTATCCCATATTATTAGATTATAAGCTTCTTAAAAGGAAAGAATGTTTTTTCCCTTTCTTTTTATCTCCAGCATTTAGCACAATGAATGGAACATAGTAGGCACCTAATAAATTCTTTTTGACTTGAAACAAACCTGGAATGGTAGTGTTTGGGATTAACAATTGTGTAAATACGTCTTTGGCCCCAAACAGGTGCATTCTCTATTCAGGGGCCATGCAGGAATAACAAATCAAATAGTAAAGTATTTAATAAACACAAAAAAATCAAAGTAACCCACTGGACAATTGGCAAATGATAGAATAATTATTAGCAACCTCTCCCTATACACATATTAGAAGATTTTATAAAATGCATACTATCTCCCATAGTAAAGAAGTAAATCCTGGGCAAATATTTATGAGTGTTAGAATAAATTCCTTCTTTTTCATGGGTGAAAAAAGTGAAAACATATTCAGTAATCTTGTCTTAACTTGGTTTCAGTAACCAGCATGAAAGTATATAGACATCCCTCAGGAATTCAGGGATTCACTGTTTTCATAATCATCATCATTTTCAGAATTCTGTTGAGGTCCTAGGGTTAGGGAAATTATTGCAGACCCATTCATACCATCATTTCTTCTCTTTGCTCTAGTGAAATATATTTTTGTCCATGAGAATATTTTTTTTTACTGCCATCAGGTTTCTCCCCTCTAGTTCACATATCCTTCATTAACCATCCTGCCCAGTCTAAAACAATCTCAGGATACAGGCACAAAGTTGACAGTAATCTGACACTCAGATGGCCTTCCCTAATCAGTACCATAATTGTTGCTGAAGACTAACAGCCATGTGTCTGGGTAACCAGATGTGCCCCTACTATATCAACAAGTCATTTTTATAATTATGATATGCTCTGAAGTCCTGGAATATGGGCCTCTGACCTGACAGCAGCAATTTAGTATTTCAATCAATCAATCACCAACAAGCATTTATTAAGGCCTTACTATATGCCAGGCACTGTTCCAGGTCCTGGGGATATAAGTAATTCTTACACATATACATTTTATTTATTTATTTAGATTTTTAGAAGGATATCTTTGAGTCATTTTCTTAGAGATAATAATTAGACCAATTGCTTTTGAGGAGGCTGTCAAAAGACAGACCATGTAGTGGGAACACTCATAGTTATGGGACATAATATGAATAATGAGTCAGCAAAGGAGCTTGAGAAGTAGGGGTCAGGTTGTGAGAAGGAGAAACAGGATATGTTAATGTCAGGGAAACAAAATTGAGAGGAAAGAACATCCATGAAGAGAAGGTAGTCAATAGTGTGAAATGAAGCAGATAGGTTGAAAAAATATTGACTAGGAAGACTATCAAATTTAGAACTTAAGATATCACTGGTATACCACATATAAAAAGATAGAGAACTATACATCTCTGATTCCCATGATCTCTTAAACCTCTTCAAAACAAAAATTATTCACCAAAAATAAAATAACTTCAATCATTTCTATGACCTAGAAAACTCAGAATAAAAAAAATAAGACTTAAAAATTGGCTGAAAATCACTGATCCTGAACCTACTCAGCACCCATCCCTCACCTCCCAAGCTACCAGTAGTGAGTCTTGCATTAAAGGTCCTGTGGGCTTGCAAAATAAACCAATTCCACATTTCATATCTTCTCCCTTTTTCCAGTGCCATGGAGATCCTTGCACAAGGCTGTGAAAAACCCTTCAGTAGCTAAAGCATCCTGGGGGCAATACAACAACAGCCAATACAGCAGCACTGCAAATGTGTGAACTACTGCTGTCCATAGCACTACAGTGGTATCTCTTTGAACACCCAGTGCTAGATCAGAAAATTGACAAAAAGAGGCATTGGGGCAGGACATTAGATCAGACATCTTGTGTGTGTGTGTATGCATGCGTGTTTGTGTGCATGCATATATGTACATCCCATGTAGCACTCAAGTAAGACTGAGGACCACTCAAAAATCCTGGGACCAGTTTTTCTCCTTCTCTTTCCACCAAAAAGTCACTTGTGAAAGAGACACAGGTTAGTGAACTGTGAATTTCCCAGAACATGATAAAACAGAGAGGCTTTAAGACCCATCCCCTAAGAAATCTGCCATCAGAGGGGAAAGAGTTATCAAGTGAGCAATAGGGGAAAAAATTACAGGGAAAAAAAGACCAAAGTTACCAAAGATCTCAGGAAGAAGAAAACTCAAAGAATGTGAACATCAGAAGATAAGTCAATATGAAAAACATTAACAATAGAGTGAAATATGGTCTCTATAGCCAATAAATAAATTCAGACACCCAGTAATAAATGCTGAAAAACAAAGAAAAATAATCAAACATTTGATAACATGGAGGATCTTATGGGATGTGAGCAAAATGTGAAAACATTGTTTCTGTGTGGTTCAAAAGGAAAGAAGAATTATGAGAGCAGAATTTATGGCCTGCACAAGCAAAAATATTAGTCAAAATAGAAAAACTGCAATATCCTATAGCAAATTTCAGCAACAAAACATTAGAGTAAATAACAGATTAGGGATAGAAATGTGGAAAAGTAAAGGAAAATCTAGAACAAGAGAAGCAAAAAATAAGAAGAAAATATGCACTGATTTCAAAGACAAGATGCCTCACATTATATGTATATCTTTTGTATAGATAATGTAAGGATCACAAGTCTCTCAAAAGAACACAGCAGGAGAAACAAAAATAATCTTACCACTACAACGCAGGAAATAATAGGAAAAATAACTGCACAAAACTTCAGAGTATAGAAAATGAAATAGTATTTGAAAGAAGTCATAGATCACATGCAGAAAATTATGCAAGGCTAAAAATTTCAAAATGCATAGTGGTTGAATTTAGTAATTCAGTTTGGAAACAAGTTTTGCAAATGATTAAGAGAAAGATCTTCAAATATAATGGAAAGGAAATTGAAATAAAACAAAACAACTCAGAACCTACTGGAAAAATGTAGAAAGTAAGGTTAAAATGTGTTATGAAAAACAATGAAGCTCAAGAAACAGTCAAGGGTGACCCACTCTGCAAACATGAGATTAAATGTAAATGGAGGGGAAAAAAGATGGTTATTCAACAATAAAGAAGTATGTGAAATTTTTTTTAGAAAGAAAACCATAACTGAAGAGATTATTTTCTTTTCAAACACTACAAGAGAATTTGAGGAGGAAAGAATAAATGCAGTGGGCAAAGAGCAACAGCAGCAGCATACCTGCAGAATTATTTGACTTCTTTTTAAATTAATACTATGAGACAAAGTTGCAATTAACAGTAAAGAGGTGGGCCTGGGGCATTATAGATAGAAAGTGGCAGTGCACTTCCTACAGGTGAATCAATCCTGTGTGTGTGTGTGTGTGTGTGTGTGTATGTGTGTGTATGTGTGTGTATGTGTGTGTGTGACCACATTACTACATGGGAAGGTACGTGAAGAGAGAAGGGAGAGGAATAGAGAAAAATGTGTGTATTGCCAGGGTTGAATCAAAGATAAACAATGAGAGGAAGGTGGTCTCAGAAAGAAGAGTCTACAGAGGAATGGCTGAAAGGGAAGGGGGAAAAAGGGAAAATGAAGAAAGTAGGCATTGGTCTGGTATTTGAGTGTGTTTCTTTGCTGAATTCTGCTATGAGTGAAAAAAGATGGCCTATAAAGGGAGATCAGGATCTTGTACTAGGTGTATGGAGCTTGGGAAGTTTACTTGCCTGAAGTTTGGGAGGGGAGAATTGGAAATCTTAAAAGCAACTGGAACCTTGGGCAGAGGGAGAGCATAATAGATAGAGGTTGAGATTTTGAGAGACATGTAAAAAAAAGTAATCAGGTAAAGGTATATATCAGTGAAGGTCTTCATGATTAAGGACCTAGGAGGGAAGGACCCTACCATGGGGCAGCATCTTCTCTGACACCTGCAATAATTAGAATTATTCTGGGAAGGAGATGCAATGGAAAAATGGGAATCCATGAGGCAAATTTAAAAGAAAATAGCCAAAACCACATTTAGAGGAGTATCTAGGATGGATGTCATAGAAATTTTGATCACCTAAGGAATAGAGAATAGAAAGAGAATAAATAATTATAAGGGCCATAAATCAGAGAATGGAGGTCTAGGAAAGACAGAAAGAAAGAACGGATAATGTAGAGAGTGAGAGAAATCCTTTTTAAAAAAGAGCTTCAAAATGAAATATAAAAATTAATGGGTAGTATTAGTTAAAGGGAAAGAAGGAAGGGGAGAATAAATTTGACTAAGAGGGGAAAAAAGGAAAAGAATCCCATAACCAGATAAAAGTAAAAGAGAAAAGGGAATTAACAAGTAAAACCTCAAAAGGAAAGGGTAACAAATAAAAGGAGGGGAGTAGGTGTGAGTGGAAGAGAGACTGTAGGAACAGGGCTACCTTAACACAATTAAGATTTGGTAACTGAAGGAATATAATGTGTTGTTTAGAATAGAAGAGGGAGAAAATTCATAGCTTGAAAGTAACTGCATTAGAGATAATTGATGAAAATATAAATCTAAGTCTCAGATATGAAATATGAATGAATTAAACTATATAATAAAATTTAAAAGAGTGACAGATTAGATAAGGAAACAAAACCCTAAACTCTGTTGCATAGAAGAAAACCATTTTAAGAACACATACACACAACAAAACTGGGGGCTGAGGAAATATGTATGTGAATCTAACAAAGCAAGAGTTGCAGTAATGCTCTCTAACAAAATACAAATAAACATTTAAAAAAGAAAAAAAAGGATAAAGAAGGAAACCCTTAGGATGAAAGAAATTATAGAGAACAAACCAATATCAGTAATTAACTAATACACTCCAAATGGCTTGGCATTTAAGTTCATAGAGGAAACATCTGAGCTACAAGAAGACGTAGACTGTAACAAAACAGTGACAGGACATGTCTGTATCTCTCTTGGTTTTGGATAATTCTAAAAGAAATACTATGAAAATACTATGAAAAAATGTAAAAAGGCAGAGATAAGTAATATATACAACAAAAATAGTAATTGAATTAGAGACTACAAACAAAAGAACAGATTAAAATAGAGACAATGAAATTCTAAATATTTATTTCAAAGAAAAATAGTCAAAGAAAAAAACCATAGACATAATTAAGAAATCTGTTCAAGAAAATGATAATAATACCACAACATGGTGAATTTTCTGGGAGGAAGCTAAAGCAATCTGAGATGGAAAATCATATTGATACAAAGATGTATTAACAAAATAGAAAAGGAGAGAATTAATGAACCAATTATGCATTTGAAAATTAGAAAGACAAGTAATCAAATTGAAAATAAACACAAAAAAGAAATATTACAATAAGAAGAGAAATATAGAAATTGGAAAAAAAGATAAATAAGATTAAAAACTACTTAAAGGGTAAGAAGCTTGATAAACCTTTACTAATATAATTTTTAAAAGAGCATAAAATCAAATAAATAAAAATAGCAGCATGATGCAGCAAAAGCAGAAGAAATAAAATAATCAGAATATATTTTATAATTATATGTAAACAAAACTGAACACAAAATAAAGAAGTATACTTTCAAAAATATAAAATACTCAACTTTTAGAAGGTCAGATAGAAATCTTAAATAATCCAAACTCAGAAAAGGAAATAGATTTAGCTATAAATGTACTATTAAAGGAAAAATAAATAAATCCTTATTTTAGTGGATCCTAAGAAGAGTTCCATCAAAAATTTAAAGAAGTTAGTACCTCTGCTTCACAAATTATTCTCAAAAACTGGGGGAAAGGGGTACCTAAGAGAATTCTTTTTTGAGACAAGTATCGACTAACTACCTACACCAGAGAAAGATACAGTTAAGAAATCTCTATACCAATATCATTAATGAACAATAACCCAGAAATTATATTAGCCTATAGATTCTTCATGTGTGTTATTAGCCCCTGTTTTAGGAGATTATGGCAATTTATCCAAGAGATCATTCATTATGGCAAAGTGGAATTTATATCAGGAATGAAAGAATAGTTCTTCGTTAGGGAAAGAAACAACATAATTACACTAAAAAGCATAACTTCAAAACCACATGATCACCTCAATAGATGCATGGGGGAAAAGTACAACACTTTCATACTAAAAACCCAACAATGTTTAGTTGCAAAAAGAACTCTTTAATATCATAAAAAAGCAAACATTTAATGCTGCAAACAAGCATCATATACAATGGGTCATCTTATGTAAATTTTCCAGTAAATATGAGAGCAAAGCATGAATGCCCACTGTCCTCCCTATTATTTGATTTATTTCTGGAAATACTGGCAATATCAATGATATGAGAAAGAAATTAAATATCTAAAGATAGATAAAGAGGATGTAAAACTATCCTTATTTCCTGATGATATGATTGAATACTTAGAAAATCCTAGTGAACTAGCAAAAAATACTAATTTTGAAAATAGTTGCAACAAGATCTATATGAATTGGTATGAAGTGAAGTAAGATGACAAAATGATAATATATTATAAGAAGGCAATAACTGCAAAAACGGAAATAGGAAAGAACAACTACAAACCAAAAAAAATCAAAAGTATAAAGATCAACATGACTCAAATGAAGATACAAGAAGACACCATCAAACCACCTTTTATAGAGATGGGAGGTCCACAGTCACTTTGTACATGTTTTGGGACTTTGTCACTGAATTTATCAGTTGCAGTGTTTTAATTTTACTCTCTGTAAGTACATACACACACACAACTTGTTTTATAGGAAAAATCTCTGGGAGGACAAAGGAGAGAAATGGGATAATTATGATTATATAAAAACAGAAGATACCAACAAAAATTTTACACCAAAGCTATGATTGGTAGATAAATTTAGAGCAAGTGGTTTCAATTAAGTGATGATATCAGAAACAATAAAGAAAAGGACTGGAGATTGAATGAGAGGAGAGAAAGTAGAGACAGTAGATCCAAATAGCCTTTTCAAGGACTGAAAAAGAGAGGAAAGTTATAGGTTCGATGAAGATTTCTCTTTGAGAACTGGGGATGTTTGGTTGTATTTGATTTATAATACATCATTCTATACAGGAAATTGAGAAAAATACACTCCTTACAGAGCATATCTATTTACTAGGTAAAAGACTTCGTTTCTTTGCAGGGTCTTTAGGGTACAAAATTGTGAAATTTCATTATATCCTACCCTCTACATTTGCCCTCATGCTAAATCAAAGTATTAGGGGTTATTTTGCTTTTTACCCTTGACAGAAATGAAACATTTGATCACCATTAATATGTTATAAAACCATCTATGTCCATTGTCAATTTGCAGTCACTGAAAAGAGTGATTTTTGTGACATAATATCTAGCGATAGAAATATAGCAATCAAATTTTCCAGAATGCTCAGGAAATGGAGCCTGTTAGTTAATTTCATTTTTCTAACTAACTCCATGTTGTTCAAAAAGACAAGTGTGGCAGAACCTAGATTAAAATGTAATTAGGGAACATTTAACAAAATAAAAAGATATTGTTAATGTTTGGTTTTCTAAGTAAATATGATTTTCAGGGCCCTTCATTTCTGCCTGAAATTGACATCACTAATGTAACCAATATCTCTTCCCTTCTTTTCTCTCTAAACTTTTTTTTTTAATTTAAAACATTGCTGGAATATTTCCCCGTCTTTCTTGGTTTATTAAGTAGATCATATTGAATAAAATCCAAGCTTTCACTTATAAGATTTTTCAATACCCTAGAATAATTATTTTGAATACAAGTTTTCTATGTAGAACACTGTGAATAAAAAAGATAGAAGAAATTCTGGTGAAGGTTACATTCATTCTATACTGTGGAATTTTTTTCATAAAAAATTTTGTGTGTTTTATTGTCATTTACTTATTTCTCCTATAAGTTAAATACAAAGAAGTTTTTTTTAAAGCATTTTTGAGGCTCCCAGTGAATCATTTAAACTTGATTCCTGCAAGAAACTGACAGTTTAGTATGGATGATAAGGCATAGATACAAATATTTATGATATAAAATAGACATAAGTATATAAGAATGTCTTTATTTGTTGTCTTTCCTCTATAAGGATGCAAGTTCTTTGAAGGCAGGGACTGTCTTCCTTATTTAAATTTGGACCCTTAGTATGGATTTCAGCACCTGTATATATAGTAAATCATTAATAAATATTAAAATTTTCCATTTATGTGGGGAAGGGACACATTTTGCATTATTGTGAAATGAGTCAAAATCATACTAAGCTTTTATGTATGATTCAATGGGTTGTAGCATTATTAAAAATAAGAAATTGTATATACTTTTTACTGATTTGTTTCTCTTATTCATCTTTCTTTTTTCCTTTTTTTTGGTATGTACAATGACTCTTTGGGAGGAGGAGAGTTATTAGAAGAAAACTTAAGTGAAATAACACTAACATTAAAAAAAATATAACCATAAAATTTTATTTTAAAAATAAGGATATCAAAATGAAGAACAAGGTTGGAGGTAATAACTTATCATGGAACAGGCTTAATTTGTGGTGCTGACATAATGTTTTAGCAACATCATGTCACAGTGGAAATAAGCCCAAATTTTTAGTAAAAAAAAATGAGGCTTCGTTATTTTACTGCCTGTGCACCTTTGGGAAAGTGATTTAACTTCTCAGCCTCAGTTCCTTCATCTATAAAATGAGAGTACTAGACTAAATTTTTATTGAGGAAATTCCTACATCCTAAATTGATTATTCTATGATTCTGTGTCTAGCAGAAATTTGGAGAAAGCCTAAACAATTTGATTTTTTTTTTAGAATTGTTACTTAAATTTTATAGAGGAAGCATTGCACAGTGAAGATCTAGCCTTGGAGCCAAGACTTTAATTCAACTATCTATTACACCTAGTCATTTTTAAAAAAATCCTGGATAAGTTACTTAACCTTTTAGTGCCCTAGGCAATGCTGTTGGATGATAAATTGCAGTAAAAATGCTAAATTGCATTGACAGAAGGAATTTCACCGTCTTGGAGTTCCCTGTCCATATTCTTTACATTGTTGCAGTAATTGTTTGTATTGTCCTCTTTGTGCTGCTTTTGTCACTTTACCTCACTTTGTATAAATTCCTCATATTTCTTTAAATTCCTCATCTTCATAATTTCTTATAGTACAGTAATAGCCCATTCTTTCCATGTAGCACAGTTTGCTGACCAAGTCCCTTTCAATGGACACATGCTATTTTCAGTCTTCTGCTACTACAAAGAGTCTTATTATGAATATTTTGTCATAACTAGAACTTTTTGTCATTGCTTTTTTTGGTGCTACATTCCTAGTTGTGTGACTGTGGATATAATGGCTTTTCTCAAAAGTAATTAAACATTGATTTCTAGGATGGTGGACTAATTTATTGTTCTGCAACAATATATTAGCACTCATCTTCTTGAAATACAGATTATTCTTATCTTTGCCAATTTTTAAAATGTAAACTCAAAGATGGTTTTTCT
>JAQQSW010005065.1:0-14287 GCA_028646575.1 Pseudocheirus occidentalis | reverse complement strand
TTCCTTGTTCCTTTCTGTAATAAGATATAACATAGAGACTTTCCTTGTTCTGAAGATTGTTTATAATATTGTGAATTGTGGAAACTGTGAACATTGTACTGAATAAAGATTTGTAATGAAATAAACAGAGTGTTCGCTAATACTGTGTATTCCGAATCTTAAAAGCTCCTTACAGTAGCATTCTCTCAGGAATCTACTGCTGATTGGCTTTACAGTCCCAAAAGTCTCACTGCAATTTTCAGTTTAAAACGGACTTTTGGAGCATGCTGTGCCTGATGAAGAGCACTTTACTGAAACTTACTGTTATTGTAAGAACCTATCAGGGCGAGGAGGGGCATGTTTTCCTGTGATGTGCTGACAACTAGAAGTTAATTTGTTATTTATCAATAATTTATGATATTTCAAAAATAGCTGCATAAATGGGATTGCAACAACATCCTCCAAGGAATATTTTATGATATTAATATAGTAAGAGTTTTTGAACCCCATGTGAAAAGGAAGAGAGGGAACCCTCTACCTGTTAGGCAGGGTGTGGTATCCCAACAAGGAAACCTAGGCTTCACTGGTATTTAAAAAGGGGTACTGCCACGTACCGGAAGATTTCCCATACAGTGATATAGTAGTGCCCATCCCTTACCTTCTTACAAATTCCTCTTTGTTTACTCTAAGAATTTTTAAAAGTGAAATCATTCACACACAACATTTCATAACCCTATCACAACTTCACCTTAAAAATCTTATTCCTGCCCATAAGTGTGAAGTCTCAGAAAATCTCCATAGCTTCTTATCTCCCTTTCAGATTCTGATCTTGAACTTGAGTCCATTCACTCTGGTTTAGATGCATTGCAGTCATGGAATAGAAAAATAATCAAGCACAATGTTGTATTTCCTCAAAAGACTGCAGTTTGGTAAAGGGTTTGCCACCTCCTCAACAGAGTCTGTATTCCTAACTTTGTTATTGACTTGAGTTCACAACTTCCCTTCCCAGGCACTGTATCCACAGCATCAAGAGGAAAAGAAGTAGATTGTTTTACTACTAGTCACCCTGACTGCCATAGCCTGGAACCCACTAATTCACAATTCAGGTACGACATCCTTGCTGCATTCAATAATCTTCATCACAACAATAATAATAACTAAAACATTTATGTAGTTCACTATGTGCCAAGTACCTCATTTGATCCTCACAGCAATCCTGGGAAGTAGTGCTACTATCCCCCCCCTCCCCATTTTACAGACGAGGAAGCTGGCTTGTGTTGGGTCATACTAAGTATCTGAGGCTGGATTTGACCCCAGGATCTGAGCTCTATCCACTGTGCCATTTAGCTGTCCCACAGGCAGAGTTTTCCTGCCCAAGTGACCCCTATGCCATTATTACCAGCCAGACCGACAATAATGACTCTGACCTATGGATATCCGAGAAAGTAGAAGGTGGTCCCCTACCTGATGAGCCATGTAACCTCCACTCAATATATTGTCTGGGTTCACTCATTCTCTTTTTCTGTTGCTTTCTCATGTCATGCCCCTCAAGCCCTTGGGATTTTAACTGCTCCATTTAGTACAATGATTCCCTCTAGGTCCCAGCATACCTCTTCTCCTTCTGCGTATCTCAATTCATGTAACATATGTCTGAGCAGGAATCAAGGATATTCAAAGGAAATATCTGTCTAAGCAGATGCTACATTTTTAGTGGGGGAGAACAGAAGTGATACCATGGACCATATGTTCTGACTCCATAAGGGTGGACAGGTACATTGGTCTCTTGGTGAGAGACTAGTGCTTCACTTTGTGGAAATTATGTAATAACTTCTGATTGGTACCCATGTGTCTTAGTGACAGTGAAAATAATTGTCACCAAGTTGTGGTATATGATTATGATGCAATACTACTGTACTAAAAGATGATGAACTTGATGATCTTAGAAAAACATGGATAGATTTGTATGAAAAAATGAAAAGAGAAATTAGCAGAACCAAGAGAACACTGTGTATAGTAACAGCAATATTGTTTTAAGAACAACTGAATGAATGTCATTTTGACTATTATAAATATGCAAGTTAACTACAAAGGACATACGAAGGAAGATGCTCTCTGCATCCAGAATTGATGAATAAAAGCATGTAAAGAATGATTTTATGTACATACACATACATAAATGTATACATGTGTGTATGTTTGCATATGTATACATATACATGCATATGTATTTGTCTAATGGTAGCCATCTCTAGGGTGGGGAGGGAAAGGAAAAAAGATATTTACATGGTAAATTTATCATATATTTAAAAGAAAAAGCAAGTTATACTTAATAGATTTGCAGCTCTATGTGCAATCATCTTTTAAAAATTAATCAAATGTTAAAAATATAAATGTATATAGATTATTATTAGTATTAACTACATGCAACTGGGAATTAAAATATACAGGCACTGGGGTAGGGGGACCCATCCTGCTGTACTGGAAAGTTAGAGGGGTTATGGGGGAGGATATAGGAGAGAACAGATTGGGGGAAGGACTTTACTGTGGGTTCTCTTTTTCGGGGTGGGTTGTAGGGGAAAGATGGGGAGAAAAATTATAACTCAAAATCTCACGAAAATGAGTGATGTAAAGAAGAAAATTAATTAATTAATTCAGAAATGTTTGTTTTATTCCATAAATTAAAAATAAAATGAACAAATTTTCAAAAGAAAATGATTGGCAATCAGACCAGTATATGAGTGATAGAAAGCTCTGATTGCCTCTCTTTTTTGAGTGAGTTACTTAGGGATTCCTCCAGTTTTACCATGGACATACATCCCAAGGGAAAGAGAATTTGGTTTTTCCTTTCTACCATCTCATCACAAAGGTGGTGATGAGGATGAGGCAGATGAGCAAAGCCTCAGACTTCCAGTTCCCAAATGTGTCTTCTTCTTTGCGCCTCCCTCTTTGCCTTCAGCTCACCAAATTGTGATCTTGAGAGATTACTTTCTACCCTTGGCTCCTACTTTGTGATTTTATGAAGTCTGGAGTTCCTGAATTCCTGCCAGCTGAAACCAGGAGATATTTCCTCCCCAGCTCCACCTCTTAGATAAGAAGAAACCAGACGGATGTTGCAACTGAAAAACAATAACAACAACAAAGCCACAAAATAAAACTTAAACATTCCCAAGCCATGTCCCAATTGGCCAAGACACCTGAGCATTGTCATTTTCAGGATACCAGGTCTGAGATGAAAAGAAACTGCATTCAGCAGGTCTACAAAATACATTTATGTTGCGGGAGAGTATAATAGGTGTGACTAAATTATTGGTTTGTGTTTTTAAGTATTTATTAATTTTGAGTTGCGAATGTTTTGTAATTAAACATTCCTTTTTTGTGGTGGAATGAATAAACAGCTGTCCTCTACCTAATATCTACTTTGTTCGCATTCCCCACATGTAGGAAGGAAGGAAACTAGCCTTTGTAAGTGTCTACTACGTGTCAGACGTTGTGCTAAACCCTTTTTACAAATACCATTTTTACTTGACCCTCATAACAACTCTGGAAGGTAGCTTCTATAATTATTCTCATTTACAATTGAGTACTGAGATGGATTAGAACGACCTGTGCAGGGTAACAGAGCTAGTAAATATCTGACGCTGCCTTTGAACTCAGGTCTTTCTGACTCCAGGCCCAGAATTCTATTCATAGTGCTATCTATCTATGGAGAATATAGACCATCTTAATCCATTTTAGGGAAAATCCTAGACATGAGCCATACTCAAATTTCATTTAAGAAACGTATCCCAGGGGGGCGGCTAGGTGGCACAGTGAATAGAGCACTGGCCCTGGAGTCAGGAGTACCTGAGTTCAAATCCGGCCTCAGACACTTAACATAAAAAACTAGCCGTGTGACCTTGGGCAAGTCACTTAACCCCAACTGCCCTCCAAAAAGCAAAAAAAAAAAAGCAAAAAAAAAAAAAGAAACGTATCCCAGAATTCTGAGAAGAGTGCAGAGCAACTCCTAGAATGCAAGAAAAACTCTGAATTCCTTCTCTTCAGAGTCAGACTGCCCTTGGGCCCTTGAGTCCAAAGCCAGAGTCCCACTTTTTTTTATTTGAGGGGTGGGGTAGAGGTAGAAGGACCAGACTGTGGGTGACACATTAGCATATGAATAAGAAACATCTTATTGGAGGAGGGTCTTATGGACTGCATTTTGCTCTGCTGAATTATACTTTTCTCTTTCTCTCTCTTTTTCTCTGCTTCAACAAACAATAGACTTAGCTGGATCTTGTATTCTTTACACATCTCAGGCAATTGTGTTACTGTGAAGATATGGTCTGTTATGTAAAATCATCTGTGAAAGCTGACATATTTCTTTTCTCATATTGTTATCAAAGATAACCTCTGTTAACATTAGAAAGGCAGCAAAAGAGACTAGAAGCCCGTTAGCCTTTACACACAGCAATCCAAAAAGTCACCTACATCCAAGCTGCGTTTTTGCTACAATTTGAAGCATGGAGTGGAAGTTGGGAGGGTTCATGTATGGCATGGAATTTAGGGAGGAGGGTGAGGAGCTGAATTTCCCCATTGGCAGTTTTAATTGGAACATATTTCAGTGAAATCTTATTTTCTTTCCAATTGCTTGGGAAGGGGGAACAAATCCTGTAGAATCTCTGGAGTTTTGAAACGGCTATATACACACTATAAGACATCCTTGGATGTTTTCCCCATAGGTGGACTGTTTCTTGTTTCTTTCCCCTGCAACTTGGGCAAGGTGGCCCAGGGAGGCATGTGGTGTCTGCACTTATTCCTCTAATGTACTATTTTGTGTGTCTTCTGTATTGTGGCCACACTAGGTACTGTCCCATTATCTTCCAGGATTAGACAGTCTGCAAGTATGCTTTCTGAGACAGATGAGACTTGTACCTATGCCATGAGATTATTTCTGAGATTCTGCCCTACCAGCTTTGGAAAAGGCTTAAAGACTGGGAGATAATAACACCAAAACCATCACTTCTCTTGTTAATTTTTTTCATTTAAATAGTATTTCATTTTTTCCAATTACATATAAAGAAATTTCTTGTTATTACTAAAACAAGTATTTGTGACACATTCTTACATTTCTTAATTGTGAATAATTTATTTTACTCTTCCTTCCTCATACCTTTTCATCAAAGTTATCAAACATCAAGGTATATGTTAACTTGGTTTAAAGGATCTTGCCAAGTTCTTCCTAGAATTTCTCTCCTTCATTCTCTGTAACACATTTTAATACATTAAATACACTCATTTCCATGCCAGGCATTTTGTCCACAAAAGCTATATCCACAGAGTACAAGCTCTGACTGTTGCTATCAAATAGTTGATACTTTATATTCATGAGCACTTCAAGGCAAGATGACTAAATGTCCCAAGAAATGATTCTTGGGATTGTGCCCTTTGGCTGCTTGGTGAAACCAATTGCAATAGTTCTTTCATTCACTCTGTGCTCTGAAGAGACCCTATGAGCCATATTTCCATTTACCTGCAATTCTATGTGTATATTTGTAATAGTTTCATTTATTTCAATATTTACTTGGTTCATTTCTTTTAGGAGCATCTCAACCCATTGGTCATTGTTGACAAAGAGTTTACCATTTTGAGCACCATTTAGAGTTATATTGCCATGTATGTAGTTTCAAAGTTGCATCATTCTTAACCGCTTGCCCTCTTTCCTGGGGAAGGGGAAAGGGCCCATATAAAACTGAGGATCATTTTTTTAACCTGTTACACCAGTTTTTAAGACTAGTTAACTTATCACTGATTGACCATTGCTCTGGTAATGAGTTCTACCCTACTCAGTGAGACCAGTCCTGGGAGAGCAGAGCCAGGCTGTTGCTAGAATGTCCTTAAAGTGTTTTAAACTTAGTAGAAGCATACAGAGCTTGTGCTCCCCTAATATAGCATCTGAGAGGTCAAGGTCATCTTTTCATTTTGAGGCTGTATTGCAACTGGAATTTTTCAGACAAAGGCATGGGAAGAAGAAATGCAAGAGAAACAAGGGGGTCAGTGATGTTAACTCAAGCTTCTTTAAAATGCCTAACTCCCAACATTTCTGTGAGATAGTTATTATAACCATAATCCTCACCTTATAGATGAAGAAACTGAATTTCAGAGAGGAAAAGTGACTGACCCAGAGTCACACAGCTATTAGGCATCAGATATAGGCTTCCAAGCCAAGTCTTCTGGCTCTGATGGCAAATTTCATTCTATCAAACTACAGAATATCACATTAATCTCTTGCTTTCACTTTAGAGACTCCCTGCCTTCCAAAAAAGTATTGGCAGAAATAATTTTTCTTCTTCTAAACTCAGCAAAAAATTATAGGCTTTTTATAACACCATATATTTGTGAATTCTGTTCCCCAAAGTAAAGACCCATGAAGCCTAAATATAGCTCACATATTATATGTCATAGGTATATAATTTCTTATATTTATGACATACTGGAGGGTTTTCCATGGCATATGATTTACTTAAAATAACTAAAGAGAATTAAGACCTCTTGTAAGATTTAACCTCGGTCTTGTAAAGCCAAAGTGTTTCTAGGATCTGTTAATTATCGGTGCATATTTACTAAACGTCAATTAAGTGTCCAGCACTATGCTAAGTTTTGTGAGTTAAGTCAACAAGCATTCATTAACACCTACTGTATGCCAGGCATCGTGTTAAGTGCTAGGGATAAAAAGAAAGGACAACAAATATTAAAGCAAAATAAATAAAAACCAGTCCTCGCTCTCAAGGAGCTTACAGACTAATAGAAGAGTAAATATGCAAATGACTCCACAATTATTCCTTCCATATCAAAGGGGTGCAGTGCCACAGTCTCCCCAACTTTCATGTGGAAACTTTGTGGAAAATTTTTTGGTCTTGCCTTTGTACCAGAAAAGAAGTCTGAATTTTTTCTTTTCATTTTATGGGCCGTTTACAGTATCTTACTATAAAATTTGGGTTGATATTATACAATACTATAGGTAAATTTTATGCATTTCTGAGTTACTAAACTTTTCTGTGCTATCTGCTGGTGTTGGTCTGTTATTTGCAGCTTCCACAATACTTCCTCCAAAATTCCCATTCAATTTCTTATTAAATTTCTTATGACCCACGATATATCAGGACCACTATGGGGAAAGTTGTGATGTGGAAAAGATAACTGTATACAAGCAATATGAATACAGAATAAATTGGAAGACACAAAGACTAAGAAGGGCCAGGATACAAAGGGTGGCCTCTGCTCTGAAACGTGTCACCTTGTGGGGAACAACTCCAAAACGGTTGAACCTTCTGGACCCTTTAGTGCAGTGGTTCTCAGCCTGTGGGTCGAGACCCCTTTGGGGGGTCACCTAAGACCATCGGAATACACATATTTCCGATGGTCTTAGGAACAGAGACACTCTCCTCTATCTGTCTCCAGGCGGGTCTGCCCACATGCAGACATGCCCACATACGAGTATTAAAGAGTTGGGGCATTAGGAAGGTTGAGAACCACTGCATTAGTGCCAAGAAAATTCCCTAGTCCATTTGTGAACCTGTTATTTTCTAAGCTGGAAACATTCTAAGTAATACAAAGTGATCCCTTTGGATGAGTCCAAGTCATAGCTCAATGACCTCCTTCTAGAAAGTGCCCTCGGACAGCAGACAAGGTCCAGTCCAGTATGCATTATGTAAATGAGTCTTACCTTTTAAACAATGTGAGCTCTCCAGGACAGGTAGGAAATTCACTAATCTGGAAAATTTTCCTTCTCATAGCATAAAATGCAATTGGAAGAGATTTTGATTATGTTTAGTTTTAAAGCCATCTTTTAGTCTTAAAAAAAAATTAGGCAAATGCAAGCTATTTGTACTTGGCAGCAGGCCAAAAGTGCTTGCAGGAAAGCAGGCAGGGCCTGTGCTAGAAGGTCACCATTTGAGAAGAGGAAAGTTAGTATTAGTTATTCTGAGGGTGTCCTATATCTGTTTGCAAATTTCAGTCTGGTAACAAGTTGACCTTGCCATGCTTATAGGAATAAGGAAGCTATCCCAAACAGGTAAATTGATGTCTATCAACTTAAAGGCTGAGTTTTAATTAAAAATCCTGTAGTCCCCTGGTAAAAACAGAAAGGAAGGCAGTCATTTATATTCAGGGCTTTCAGAGGATAAATACTGTCCCTATATCAGCCTCAATATATTGCTATCATTCATTCTATTATAGGATGAAGCCAGTCTGAGATCAAACAGCAAGGCTCGCAAAGTCTTCAATTCTCAGCTCCCCTTTCTCTTTCAACAAATATTTATTAAACAAGTGGTATGTGCAAAGCATTGTATAGATTAAGTAAGTGATTCTGTTTGCCAGGAGAAGAGTCCAGAAAGCAGGCAGTGGAAGATCATAGGAGAAGGTGTGATGTACCAGATTCAGGGTGTCTTGAGTGACAGGCTGAGTTGGGGTTTTACTTGGTAGACAATAAAAGAGTTATGGGAAGGATTTCAAACATCAAAACAATAAGATCAGAACTGTGCACAAAAGATTAATCTGGCAGTAGGTATGTAGGAGAGTCTAAACAGGAGAAATGTTCAATGACATTTTCCTCTCTTCTCAACATCTTATGTCCAATCCTATCTCCTGCTCTAAGAAAAAAGGTCGATGATGTCATTGTCATTTTTGTATTAATTAGGTCAGTATATTCCTTTCAACCTGTATCCCATGTGAGTTTGCATGCTCTCTTTTTTTAAAACTTTTCTTTAAAAAATTTTGGAACTTAGAAAATTCCAAATAAAATTAGTATTTCCATATCCAAATTAAAATAGAAAAAAGAGTATTGCACATGGAAATGTGAATCCATTATATAGAGCTGGTTCTTTCTTTGAATATATAACAAATTCAATATGTAACTTTCAAAGCTGTCATGCTTCTCAGTGTTTCCTTCTGGACTTCCTTGTGCATTTAAAAATTCGTCTCTGCATTAAAAAATGCTTTAATGATCCTCTTTTTTTTCTTTTAATGCTTAATCAACCAATCAATCAATAAAAATTTCTGAAGTACCTACTTATGTGCCAGGTGCTAAGTGCTAGCCATAAAAAGAGAAGCAAAGGACAGCATACAACCTATTAGGAGAGAAAACACAGACAATCATGTATGAAGTAACGTATATACAGGATAAGTGGAAAACACTTAAAAGAGAGAAAGCACGAGAATTAAAAAGGGGTTAAGAACGGCTTCCTGTAGAAGGTAGAATTTTAATTGGGAATTAAGAGAAGCTAGGGAGGTCCGTAGTTGAAGCCAAGAAAGGGAATCATTCCGTGGGCCAGAGAGTGATAGCGCCTGGAGCTGAGAGATGGGGGAGCAGGCATGTGTTTGCTGGAACCCCCCAACTCTTCTTTCCATTGAAAAAAAGAGAAAAATAGGCTCAGTGGGGGCGGCTAGGTGGTTCAGTGAATAGAACACTGGCCCTGGAGTCAGAAGTTCGTGAGTTCAAATCCAGACTCAGACACAACACACACACACACAAAAACTAGCCATGTGACTTTGGGCAAGTCACTTAACCCCAATTGCCCTACCTTCCCCCCTCCAAAAAAAGAGAAAAATAATGATTGTCATAAACATACATAGTTAATCAAAACAAATTCTCACATGAGCTGTCTCTGAAATGTCTCATTCTGTACTGAGTCCCTTATTGCTCTATCAAGAGTTGGGTAGCTTGCTTCATCATTAGTCCTCTGAGGTTGTGGTTGATCTTTACATTGATCAAAGTTCTTAAGCCTCTCTTGGGTTTTTTTTTAACTAAAAAGAGTTTATTAGAAGTAAATCAAAATAGCAACAAATTGATAAGTTGACCACCAGAGATCACTGATGGCTTCAAGGTGGAGCCAGTTTTTATGGGTAACTTTCCTAATGAGATAAAGACAATTCAAGTAAGTCCATACAATAAAAGGAATTAGGTCCTTGCATCTCAGTTCCTCCCCCAGGTAGCAAGTACTTAACAATTTTATTTTTTTGTTTGCTTGTTTTTTCTATACAATTGTTGTTGATTTTGTACAAAATGTTCTTCCGGTTCTGTTTACTTCAATTTGTTTCAGTTCAGTCTGAAATTGTCCCTTTTGACACTTCCTGAGACTCAATAATATTTCCTTACATTCCTACACAATAATCTGATCAGCCATTTCCATTTAATGGGTACTCCCTTTAGTTTCCAGTTCTTTGTTACAACAAAGACAATTGCCACAAATATTTTTGTACAAACGTTTCTTCTCTTCCTTTTTTGTTCTCTTTGTTGTATAGACGTAGTACTGCTGGGCCAAAGGATATGTGCAACTTAATTGGCTTCTGATTGTTTCAAATAGCATCCCAGAATATTAGGACTAACTAACAGCTCCACCTACAATGCATTAGTTGCACCATGATTTTTCAGAGAAGATGGAAGGAAACAAAAAAGAATGAACCTTTAAAGGTAGCACTTGGCTGGAGGAGACATATTGGACATGGCTTCTTCTGCTGGCATCCCTTACATCACCTGATGGAACCAGCGCTGTCTGCTAAAACTATATATAAACCGAGGTTTTGCAACCCTACATTATTCAGAAAAGCTAGATCATTGACCTTTAGAGTTGGAAGGGCCTCAGAGATGATCGAGTATTAGGTCCAGGAAGCAAAGGTTCTTTTCTCTTTGTATCACACCATTAGCATAATTAGAACTTGAGCCTAGATCTTTGGCCTCAAAGTCCAGCATTCTTTCCATTACATCAAACCCTATGGAATTTTGGAATGAGTCTCTTGACAATATTGCCAAAAAAGAATATATCCTTTGACCCAAAGTGCCTTTCCCGTTGATTTCCTCTCTATTGTATGATTTATGTTTCCAAAAGAATTTTTGTAAAGATTGCAACACTTTGTAATAGAGGCTGGTTTGAACTCCTGAGGATTTGATGCAAAACATCAGTGTTTTCATAGTACTGATTTGAGGTAAGGAGGGAGAGAGGAGGAGACTATCTTATACTTGAAAGATTTTTTTTCTTCAGCCAAGTGTAAAAAAGTTACAGGAATTTGTTAACATATTGATTGCTCTGAGCACTATTTTAAATTAGCTTTCAGTTCTCCTCCATATGGTTTTCCATTAAATTTAAATAAATTAAAGTTCACTTATCTGGAAGAGACATGCCTGTCCTTTTCAGGATAGGAGATGAATTTATCAAGCAAAACGCCTTCGTCAAATATTCACTAAGAGCAGGTGCCAGTGGGTTCTGTGCCTGCTCTTAGAACCTGTAACTTTCTTTTTCAGATTAATACCTAAAACTTGTGAGAATAGGCCCCATTACACCAGGAGAAATCACATAGGACTTAGAGGGGGAAAGAAAATCCCTTTCTTCTACCTCATTAATTTGAGATGTGGACTTTTAAGGTCTTTAGATCAAACATGAACGTAAGAAAATCATATTTTATCTGCTAAACAAGAAGAGAACAACATTTAATCTGCCCTCCTTTCCAGAACAAGATACTTCTGGCTTCTAATGCTGTTAAATGTGACTCTTTCCCTCCTTCCAGGGTCCACTATTTTTGTAAGGAGTAAAGAATAGATAGAATGGGTAGAATGACTGGGAGATTTTCCTTGATGAAGCAGCTTGATGTCATAAATAGTAAGGGAATGGAAGATTTTGGTTTCTCGCTGTGTAGCTAAATGAATAACCAAGAGAGTTGTTAGAAGAAAGGGGATAACAAACAATTCTGGTTATTTTATGTTTTTTTGCCTCTGTCCAAACATTTATCCCCAAGTATTTTCGGAAATGAAAAACAATTAAAGAAAAGATATGTAGGGAACACATGGATGACTTCACCTCCTCAAAACATTTTGGGCTAGGAGTCTTTTGCTAGCTGGTGGGAATTCTCTGTGGACAACTAGAAAGATGTGAATGAGCTCACAGGCTGACAATGTTACCCAGCAGATTCTGCTGTTTTCTATATTCATCATTTCCAAAGGGGAAGACAAAAGCAAATGGAACCTTTCTCTCTTCTTGTTTCCTTAAACGATTCTTTTCCTCTCCAGGTCACATTTGCTTAGGACTTTCTGACATGGGCCTTCACCCTACAGCAGCCTTGGACTGGAAAACTTTCTGTTGTTACTATGCTTGTTACAGCTGGTAAATACTAAGTGATTCATTACCATCAAGGAGCATAGGATCAAGGTTGGGAGCTTATGATTTAGATGGAGAAACATCTCAACTTTTTTCCCCTTTATACAAAATGGAAAAGTTATTCTGGATAAAACAGTTTTTTTTTCCTTTATAAAAATGGAAAAAAAATATTGTGGATGAGATAATTAAAGTGTTTTGACCGTTTTGGTTGGATCACATAAGTACCAGATAAAACTTTCTGGATTAAAGTATAGAAGATAATAACCATTACAGACGTAATCATTTTTAACTACATGGGCACAGATATGGGCACAGAGACATTTGTCCAGATGCTCTTAGCCCATTAGAATTGTATTGTCGTGTCTATCTCCTCCCCACTGGGATCCTACCCTCCATCCCAAGGTCCCTTGGCTCTGATAGTGAAGTTTTGCTTTATCTTACCAAGGCCCAAGCCTTTATACCACTTCCTAAACCATTCCACACTCATTGAGGTCTCTACCTACTCCACACTTGGAATCCAGGGTCAAGACTAAGGCTTTCAATTGTGAAGGTTGAGATTTTGCCTTTTCTTGTAAGAACCCAGGGCTATGCATAACTTCCAAATCTGCTCCAGACTATACCACTGCAGCTACTCCCCTGCTCTGCAATATCCCTTACATGCTGCCTTCTTCCATTAAAATGTAAACTCCTTGAGGGTAAGGACTGCTTTTCTTGGTTATATTTGTCTAGAACTAAGGAGAGAGGAAAAGTAGTGATGTTAAGACCTTCCGAGACATGAAGAAAAGCAGAAGAGGAAGGTAATAGGAAATGGCCTCTATTTTTTCAATAAAGTGTGAGTTGGAAGGCTCTGTTAAAAGGGATGGAGAAATTGAAACAGAGAACAACTTACCCAAAGATCACAATAGCATAAAGAAAAACAATGTTGAAAGACACCAGAACCCAAATCAAAGCAGTGATCAATTACAAATTCAGAAATCTGACAGTGAAAAACACTTTCCTCCTCCAGGCAGAGAGCTGGTGGACTGTAGGTGCAGCATAGGGTATACATTGTCAGATGTGGTCAATATATTGATTTTTTTTGTTTTTTGCTTAACTGTTCTTCTTTGTTACAAGGGCATTTTCTGTGAGAGAAAAGCTACGGGGAAATGATAGCAATGGTTTCAAAAGAGCATCAATAAAACATTTATTTAAAATATATTTTTAAAGTGACCACTATGTAAAAGGAGTTGAGGTTTCAAAAAAGTCAATTTTTTCTATTTATTAATGACTCGAGGAAAAAGGTCTGGTGATGGAGAATCAGAAAGCAGTGGCTAAAATGTGGTTGAGTGCTTTTCTGGGGATTTCATCTATACTCCCAATCCCCATCGATAAGGATAACTTCAAGTTGATGCTGTATGTTCCTAAGGAACCCCTGATGCTGGGTGACAAGTGATCTTACTTCTTTGACATAGATTTGATTGATTTGTCCAGAGAATAAAATTTCACTCAAATCTTTTCATGCTCTCTCATAGTCTCTACTTTGTGCAGAGCAGGATATCACACATCCATTTTACAACAGTTGTCTGTAATAGAGAATATTCCCAAAGGCAATAAAAATACAAAGGTTCTCATTATAGCCAGCGCTTCCTTTACACCTCCAAAAAAATATGTAAAACATTATTGGCACTCAGAATCACTGAGCATCTTGAACATAGATAAACCCCTACTCTGTCTCTGGCTCTATCATGTCCCTGACTGACATTCTGAGAACACCTTGCTCTTTTCAGGTTTCATGACCACCACCACCCACTTCCCCCAACCTCGACATTCTAGGGGCCATGAGCCTGAAGGGGCTCTACCAGCATTCCCAGGGAAATGCTCTGTTTTTAGGGGAAAAAAAAATTTACTTCAGTTCTTTCTTCTGGAGCAGGAAGAATTGGCTCTAAGTCAATTGTGGGCTTCCTATTCCTCAAAATAGAAGAAGTCTTTTTGACCTGAATAGTCAAGTCAGAATGCCTGGTTTTTCATCCTGCTTTATGGAAGTATTATAGACCTTTGAGCTATAATAGACTTTTTTTTAATTTTAATTTATTTTCTTGGTTACATCATTCATTTCCACAAGGTTTTGAGTTACAAATTTTCTCCCCTTTTTTGTCCCTACCCCCCTGCCCAGAATGTTGATCCCACTGTAAGACCCCTCCCACAAT
>JAQQSW010005064.1:0-14287 GCA_028646575.1 Pseudocheirus occidentalis | reverse complement strand
TGTTTAATAGTATCTTAATTTCTCATAAAGTCATTTGCTTCCATTTGCTCCACTCTAATTCTGAAGGAATCATTCTCTTCAGAAAGCTTTTGAGATTATTTTTTCATCTGGAAAATTTGACTTTTTAAAGCATTCTCCTCTTTTGCCATTTGAGTTAATCTATTTTTTAAGGTGTTATTTTCTTCAGTCGGGTTGTTGACTCTCTTTTTATGATTTTCTTGCATCATTCTCATTTCTCTTCCCAATTTTTCCTCCACTTCTCTTATTTGGTTTTCAAAATCCTTCTTAAGCTGATCTATGGCTTGTAGGCAGTCTTCATGTTTCTTGGAAGCTTTTGGTGCGGGAGTTCTGACTGTGTTGTCTTCCTTCCTTTCCATGTTTTGATCTTTTTTGTCCCCAAAAAAGGATTCTAGAATTTGATTGCTGTTCTTAGTTTGCTTCCTTTGCCTGCTCATGTTGCCAGTCAATTACTTGATTTTTTAGCTCTGTGGAACTCTGCTTCCAGGGTGAAAAGCTCTGTCCCAAATTTCTGGGGGTTTTGCAGCTGCTTTCTGGGCCTCTTTTGCCATTTGAGTTAATCTATTTTTTAAAGTGTTGTTTTCTTCAGTCGGGTTGTTGACTCTCTTTTCATGATTTTCTTGCATCATTCCCATTTCTCTTCCCAATTTTTCCTCCACTTCTCTTATTTGGTTTTCAAAATTCTTTTTCAGTTGATCTATAGCTTCTAGGAATTCTTCTTCAAGTGTCTTGGAAACATTTGGTGTGGGAGTTCCGACTGTGTTGTCTTCCTCCTGTTCCATGCTTTGATCCTTTTTGTCCACAAAAAAAGGATTCTAGAGTTTTATTGCTGTTTTTATTTTGCTTCCTTTCCCTTGTGTTGGCCAGTCAATTAATTGCTTGATTTTTTAGCTCTATGGAACTCTGTTTCCAGGGGGGAAAGCTCTGTCCCAAATCACTGGGGTTTTCCCAGATGCCAGAGCTATTAGGGGAGTTTTGCCGCCCCCACCAGCTTTGGCTTGCTGAAAGTGTACCCCAGGACCACCACCCAAGACTACTATCCAGATCCAGGCCGCTCAATGCAAGAGCACTTGGCCCTGATCAATAGGCTCAGCCCCCTTGCAGGTTCCGCAGGCCAGGGGCTCTGAAGCAGCCCAGTGGGGGCAGCCGCCAGTTACAACAGTTCCTGCCCTTCCCCCACTGCTTCCTTGCCCTGGGGGCAGATTTCTGAACTGCTTTTCCTCCCCCAAATTCAGCTTGAAAGTTCCCCTTCACTGACATTCTTCAGTCCTGGCTTGCTAGATGTGAAGATCGCTTCAGGTGCTGTAGATCTTCTCTAAAGTAGACTCAGGCTGGAGCTTGGGAGGCTCAGCTCCTCCCGACCACCCTGGGGCCTGGCCGAGGTTTTGGGCTGGGCTGGCCTCGGTTTTGATGAGCCCCTCCTGCCAAGCTGCCTTCAGCGAGAGATGTGTTCTCTGTATTTTTGTGACTTTGAGAGCCCTAGAATTTGTTTAGAGTCATAATTTTATGGGTATTCAGGGTGGCTGTGTGGGAGCTGTGGAATTTCGCTGCTTCTATGCTGCCATCTTGGCTCCGCCCCGCGCTTGTAGGTATTTTAAAGTAATTCTCTTCTGGGTTCCTCAGTTTCCCTAGTTCAGTAATAGTTCTTTATGATGGGATTCTTCTTGGAAGGGAAGGGAGAGCCAGGGAACTAGCATTTGTTAAGCTGCTAGCGTATGTCAGTAAACATTAGATTTTAGTTTGATAATTTTTCCAACCTTATTTTCTGACTTTTGGACTGTATTCAGGGCAGGTTATGCATACTTCTGTAATGCCTGTTCCCTACTTAGTCCTATTTTGGATCCTGCTGCTGATCTCCCCTAGTTTTGTGTATCATATTATTCCAAGATCAGTAGGACAGCTCAGGCCGCCAGGGTGAAATCTGCACACTGTCTTCCTGGTTTGAACTCTTCAAACTTTCTGACCTGGATTTGGGTGTGAGCATTACCAGTGGTTGGATCTCCAAGAGACCACTAATGGACTCAGTCCCTGTCTACCACCTGGGAAGCTCAGCGGGTTCAGAGTGACTACAGTGTAAACTTCCTGTTGGGATAGGAGCTAGCTCAGAGCCCCCCACCTGCTGCTCATTTCACAGCCTAGGACCTGGACTGTCGAACCCCAGGTGCAGGTCTGGTGTATAGCAACTAGATCCCTATCTTCATTGTCTTCCCTATGCCAACCTGCACTGGGAAAATGATTTACCTCAATACTTTCCCCTTGGATTTCCCAATTAGGACTTGGACTGGTGTGTTTTCTAAATCTTTGTAGAATAGCTGTGGGCAGAGAGCTGGATTGTACTGCTTCTTCCTACAGTGTCACTGCTTTAATCATTATTAGTTGAGTTTGCATTCTATCAGGAAATGATTGGGGCAGCTAGATAGCACAGAGTACAGAGCCTGGAGTCAGGAAGACTCATCTTCCTGAGTTCAAATCTGGCCTCAGACACTTACTAGCTGTGTGACCTTGGGCAAGTCACTTAACCCTGTTGGCCTCAGTTTCTTCATCTGTAAAATGAGCTGGAGAAGGAAGTGGTGAACCCCTCCAGTATCTCTGCTAAAAAAACTCCAGATGGGGTCACAAAGAATCAGACACAACTGAAACAGCTGAACAACACTGGTTAGAGTAGAATATTGGAATCTAGGGCCAAATCTGGCATTCTGACAAACTACATTCTCTTTGTCAGTTCATTCAGAAGTTTTCTGTGATACCTTTTTGATGAATAATGAAGAAAAAGAAACCTAATTAGGCCTCATTTTAAATATTAGAATACTGAATTTATAATTGTTTTATTTCAGTCCCTCTGTTACTGAAAATTGAACTTTTACAAGGTAACAAGCGTTCTGCCATATAGAACTTCCAATATACAATATCGTGTGATTATGACAGAAACTTCACTGGCAAAAAACAAAAATTAATGAACCCTGAACTTTTTTAACGGACTAGATTTTATAATTTCCTTTAGGAGGCCCGAGAGCAGAAAGAAGATGATGACCTCAAAAGGGCTACAGAGTTAAGTCTTCAAGGTGTGTGATTTGCTTATTTCTGCCTCTTTTAAATAAAATAACTTTCCATATATGATTACTGCTGTATTTGAAAAGTCACTCAACAGACTTTTATCATTTCATTGTCAAATGTTTAAAACTATGATTTTATGTGGTATGCTGTGAATCAATTCAGGAACTTGTGTGACTTGCTCTTCTTTAGTGAGATGCTTCCTTTTTAAAGAGATTCCATTTTATTTAAGATTAAGTGATTCCCTCTTAGTGTCCTCCTTATTATAGTAACACCTATGATCTTTGTAAGTTATGTTTACACTTACTGCATACCAGGGATGGCTAGGTGGTGCAGTGAGTATAGCACCGGCCCTGGAGTCAGGAGGACCTGAGTTCAAATCCAGCCTCAGACACTTGACACACTAACTAGCCATGTGACTTTGGGCAAGTTACTTAACCCCAACTGCCCTCCAAAAAGCAAAAAACAAAACAAAATAAACATTTACTGCATACCACTAATACAGTCGTGAGTATCCACTGTGGATCATTTTTAAATGTTTTTGTTTTATTACAGATGAATAACCACACAAATTGAAATAAATCTTAATTCTGGGCTCAGACTAGAACTTATTCAGATAATACCCATCTGAGTGGAACTCAGACTAATAACGCTGTAAACATTTTAATTTTGTCCTGTGTCTGTTCTCGACTCATCCCAGAGTGGAGAGCAGCTGGAGGTTTTTGTTACTCTTTATCTACTCTGTGTCTATTTAATTTGTTCTGGGAATTATTTAAGCTGTGGATCCCAGCATGAATAAGGAAATGAATCTAGTCTTTTAATGTAGAATTACTTGGAATCCAGAAAATTTGAGAAGCTATGTGCCATTGAGAAGTAACTGTACTTGTTCTTAATGTTAACCCCACCACTTCCAGGAATGATATGTTACCACAGGATTAAGACTCCTGAAAAGACTCCTTTTTGTTTGTTTTTAATTGGCCACCTAGTCATTAGGTGTTGGTAGTTTTAATTTTTCAAAGCATTTTTCATTATGAGCACCTAAATAGTCCAGTAATTGCTTTGACCCCAAAATCCTAGAAAATTTAGTGGGTATTGTGTTACAATTCTCATGCCCTGTTAGCTTAAAGGGAAAAAAAAATATGGCCTGCAGATTGACATACATATTGGAAGAAGCTGCATCAGGCATAAAGTTCTTTTCTCTCTTGTGAGTATTAGACCCTGGAACCCTCATCAAACATGTATTGTGTACCATTCTAACTTAAAGAGCTTGAGAAATGCTTCTGTTACCACTTGTGAGATGTGGCATGCATTGGAATCTTCATCGTTTTTATAGCATACTTTTTTTGGGATGGTACAATATAGAATCCAAGCTTTTTTCCACTCTTTCTGGTTGTCTCTTTTCATCTTTGCCAAAGACCTTTACCAGTCCTTGTCTTTGCCCTTCAGAATTTAACAGTTCCTTTCTGGATGGAATGGGCTCTGATGAAGACTCTGGGAATGAAGATATTTTTGATATGGAGTACACAGAAGCTGAAGCAGAGGAGTTGAAGAGAAATGCCGAGGTGAGGATTCGGGCTTCTCTTCATCTTCCCACTTATCCTTTTTTTATCAAAAAAATACTGGAGTGAAAAATAAAATGTAACCTTTTTTGTATATACTCAATGAGAACTGAGCAGTATGGTACTTTGAGATGTATGACTACAAATTGTTACCTTCAGTCACCAAAACAGATATTCCTGTAAAAATTCCTATTTCTTTTATTTCCCTGCAAAATACTGATTCAGGCCAATAGATACTGAATAAATATTTGATAAATAACACTAAAGCATTTTATTGTTCTTAGGTTCAGTATTTTACACATGGCGTGCACTTAGCTGTTAACTTGATTAAATTGGGATTATATATTTGCTTGATATATAGATTATATAGTGTGTATAAAGTATTCATGGCTCACTGTTGTTTGATGGAGATTCCGGGTATACCAAGTATTGTGGTTCATTTGTGTCTGCTTTGATGTACAAGCTTAGAGCTCATATTTTATTTTAGATACAGAGGTAAAATTCAGATTCATTTGTGGTTTTTTAGACAGGAAATCTTCCCCATTCTTATCGACTCATCAGTGTCGTCAGCCACATTGGAAGCACATCTTCTTCAGGTAAAAGATCACTTGAGCTTTTGAATGGTAGAAGTTTGTATCTTAGTATGTAGCTTGCCTGGGCTCTGGCCTGTTGGTCCTGTGACTAGGAGGGGCATTTCCTGAACTAAAAGTTGAAAAAGTCTCTGATGTTTTCCTTGAGGACAAAATGGAGATGGTTTTTGTGAAGATGAAATAATGTAATTTATGTAAAGTGCTCTGAAAATCTTAAAGCATGTGAGCTATTACTCTTAAATAGACTGGTCACAATGCAGTTAAATGAATTGAGAATGATTGGAAAACTGAACCCAGAGACCAGTCATTAATGGCATCTGTCAGCTTAGATGGATATCTTTTACTGCCTCCTTGTACTTTAGAGTACAAGTGCTCTGTTCCCTAGAGAGTGTCCCTGGCCTTTCCTTGTTCCACATTTTTATGAAGAAGCTATACTTTTCAAATTTATAGGTAAGCAAACCTATAAAAGGTAGGCAATTTGTTAAGTGAGAATTAGGAGCCAATAAGGATCTAAGAAATTAGAAAAGTAGGCTGGATCGAATAGAATGAGACTTAATAAGGAGTAATTCCACTTAATTTTTAAAAACCAGTTTAATATATGATTGGGAAGGCATGGCTAGACAGTAGTTCCTATGGGGAAAAGACCAGCAAATCAACACAACACAAGCTGAACAGGCATTAGCAGTATGACATGGCAGCTTAAAAAGCTGTCTCAGGGTGCGTTGAGGGGCATGGGGACCACGATAAGCCTGATAACAGTTGTACTTCCTTCTGCCACAGTCAGCCCTCACTGCTGCAGTGCCATAGTCATGGGAACGTATATAGAATACTGTATTTTCCAATCGGTGATTTGGCCTGGAGAAAAGAACATGTAGGAGACTGTGTAGTTGTCTTTCAAGTATTTGAAGAGGCCTCTGTGGAAGAAGATTCAGGCTTGTTCAGTGGTAGGATCAGTGGGTGCTTGTAGTGGAGAGACAGACTTAGAGCTGATGGAAGGAAACTGCCTAGAGAGATCCAGCAGCAGAGGGACCTGCCTCAGGGAACGGTGGGCTTGTGCCTCCCTGAGAGTCTACAGATAAAGGTTGGATGACCATTTGTTAGGGATGCATGAAGAAAGGATTCTTGGTCCTTTCTAGGTAGGACTAAGTTGGCTTTTCAACTCTGCTAGTCTGTGCTTTTCTATAGTATATATAGAAAGAGAGGGGTGTGTGTGTGTGTGTGTGTGTGTAGAGAAATGAGGTCAATTTGACTCCAATACAGAAATTGTGAGATTGCTCTAACATTTATCCATCAAATATCTCTAAAATACTGGTCGTAGGTGTATTGATATACACAGAATATTAAAATATGCAAATGAAACCCTCTAGCATATCAGGTAGGCACTCTCTAGAAGATTTATGGAACTCATGGACTAGAATCACTTGCAATAGAGTACCAATAAATTGAAATTTCATTGAAATTTACAGAAATTGTTAGTGTTTATACTTTTTCAGAATCTTTTAAAAATAAGATGCTATAAAGATTTTTTTTACACTGTCCATGCAAAGCAATGTATATAGAAGGATGGCTTTGAACACTTATGTCCAAATCCCACTTATAACACATCCTGATTTGGGATTCTGGTTAAGTCACTGGAGTTCCTGGTGCTCTGGGCAACTACCCAAGATTCTAGGTTGCAAAGAATGCCAGTCTGTTTTGCTAGTGAGAGTTCCTTACCAAGAGCTCATTACACCAATGAAATCACAGATCCATCTCCTGTCCTTTATGAAGTCTCAGTGCTGTTGGGGAAATAATTACTTTATTTTATTTGTTTTAGGTCATTACATTAGTGATGTGTATGACATTAAGAAGCAGACCTGGTTCACTTACAATGACCTTGAGGTGTCTAAAATCCAAGAGGCCTCTGTTCAGAGTGATCGAGACCGGAGTGGTTACATCTTCTTTTATATGCACAAGTAAGAGTCTGACCAAACAAGGACTCCCAGGCCAAAAATTGCCCAGCTTTTTTTCTTCCTTTATCTGCCGATAACATATTTAAGTGTTTTTGCCATTTTGAATTTTCATTACTTTTTTTTTTTACTTTGAAATTTCTGATAAAATTAATATTATGCTTCTCAAATGTTAGTACCTTTAGTTCTCATGTTGCATTCCATTTGTTGGTTTTCAAGAAGTAATAGAGTGGGTGGTTACTGAGACCTAGCCTCCCATACTTGGTGATCTCCCACTGGGGATAAGAGAGATTGGGTTATAAGCCTTTTAAAAATCTATATGTGCCAAAGAAGTTCTCTGAATTCAAGTATTTAATGATTTCTGAGACCCATTGATCCATAATTTGTGTACATGGTGGATTGATTACCTATCATTTTTGTTAAAATTGTAGCTCTAGCCGTGATCCTCTGATAATTTTCAGGCACTAATAGCAAATTGTTATAGAGACCTGGGTTGAAGGTTAAAAGAAGAGGCTGCTTTTTTCTAAAAGGATAATCACTAAATATTAATCATTCTTGTGGTTAGGTCTGTATTTAACTTTTGATACCTCATTTTCTCTACCCACTTGTGATTCTTTTTGTTGATTTCCCCCTTCCTTTTCTAGAGATATCTTTGATGAGCTGCTGGAAACAGAAAAGGCCTCTCAGCTTCTTAGCATGGAGGCTGGGCGGACCACCAGGCCAGCACTGTGAGGAGCCCACTCCCGGACAGGCATCTCTGTGTGCACACAACTGTCTCTCTCGTTTTCATGTTCTTTCCACCTGAGAATTCAGAACTTAGAACTGATACAGGAGTGACAAACAGCTCAGGGCCAAACCAAAACAGAACGCTTCAAGCCAGAGAAGTTCTCCATGCGTGGAAATCCTTGAACCTCACACCTGTAGCTGATCAGCCTTCTCTCCAAGAACAGAGTGGAGCTTTCTGTAGTTCCAGGAACCTAGACAGACAGACAGACACACACACACACACCCGACTCTCTTTTTCTTTCTCTCTCTTACACATGTACATCTGTGTGTACATGCATGTTTGTATATATTGGACAGAATGGAGCCTTAAAGAGTTGGAATGAGCCACAAGACTTTGCTTGGAATTTGTAGCACAGTTGGTGTGAAGAAGAAATGGAAGAAAGTGACGGGGATTTTCAAGTTCATTCAACTGGGAAACGGGTGAAGAAGCCACCTGTGTTGCTTGCCATTTGCGTATTTTTAATGTCCTTCACAAGCAGTTTGAGCAATAGTTTATGACTTTGAGTGTATGTTTCATTTAGTACAGTTCACTGGAACCCCAGCTCTCCACAAACACTAATGATAGTTCTTCCGGCTAGGGGAGATGTTTCTGTCATTTGAGATGAAGCATGTTTTGGTTATTTAATTATCATTATTTCATGGGTTTGTAACTCCTCCAGTTTAAATGCAGTTCTAGGAAATGAAATGTTGGTGCTGAGGAATGTGTTGTAACATTTTCATCATCTTTCACAGTTTTTGCTCCTTGTGTGCTTTGTGCATTTAAAAAAAAAGTTTTAATTCGCACAGTGTATTATTTTATTCAGTCAGCATCTGTTCTTGTTACTGACTTCTTTTCATTTATTCCGGTGTTGTGCCCACTTGAAAATAGACACCAACTGTTGCAGGCTGCTTCTAGGGTTAGCCAAAGCAGCATCTAAAAGTTGGACTAAAATGTTGCCCCAAATGGAACTCATTGACAGGTGTTCTCTGGAAGGTTCTTTATTTTGCTCATGCCCAGATATCAAAAGGTGATTCTTTACCCTGGACCACTCACCCTACCCCAGATGTGAAACTAAGTCCATATTGTGAGCTGTAGGCCAGGGCTTAAGTATTTAAACATGACCTTTCTTGGTGCATTCCTAAGAAGAATGGATTCATCTGAAGTGAGGATGATTTGGGTTAATCCCAAGGACTATAAAGAAGTTTAATGAATTGACTTTATATGTTTGGAAGTGAGGATAAATATGGTTGAAAAACTAATACATTTTGGTAATTGCTCAAATGACATGAAACAGATTGGTTAAGTAGCTTAGGAAACCATATGAAGAATGAATTTATTGTAGGTAAAATTCCGTGAAAACTCATTTTGAGAGCTTGGCTTCATCATTAGGTTGTCATGCAGCTTGGTGTCATGAAAGCATCTCATTCCTTTGTTACAAAGAAACATGTGTTAAGAACTGTAGACTTTGAATTTGGGCCGGAACTACAGTTTTATTATCTTAAGAAAAACATGGAGAGCTTTTTTTTTTTTTTAAACTACTTTCTCATTTTGGTGTCAGGGCTGGTTATCATTAGTCTCTTGAGAGAGAAACAGGCAGGGGAGAGCCATGCATTTTTTTTTAACCACTGTTCATAGACATAAACCAAATTATTGGTGTTGGGAGGCTGGGTATCTTTTCCTTTGAAGAGCCTCCAACATTACAGGCACAACTTTGTTCTGCAATCTGTTCTGTAAGTGTAGCCTCTTCTTACATGGGTCTTTTATATTGTGACTTAACCACAAACAGGAAATGCTTTTGTTCCCTTTCTTTTACCTCAAGCACTGCTGTATCAAACTATTGATTTTGTATCGTTGGCAAAGAGAAATCTAAGGGAAAAACTTATTTTAATATAAGTTTTGTTTTGCAACATTTCTGAAAAGAAAACCCTTTTAAAAAAATAAAAGTTTAAAAAGTCATAGAATAAACGAGTTAACTGATTGTAGATTTCCTCCACTCCTTCCCCCTCTCCAATCTCCATAATTGAAGGCAGCATTAAAAGTAAACATGAATGACTTTGAAGACAGTTCAGAGGGATCAGTTAGATTTGGGGTAAGTCAGGAAGGTGAGAACATCAGGAAAATCTAAATGGGCCCCTGAAAAGTTAGCCCCAATTGAGTTAATGTAGTTGGAAGCATGATTTAGTGGGGTCTTCTTTACTCTTAGTATGTTGAGCTCTGTCTTTCATATAAAGAGGGGGCCGCCAGGTCCACTGGTGTTGGACCTTGGCTGTCTGGGGCTTCAGTTCCAACAGACATGTATCAGTTCTTTCCTTGCTCCACCCTCCCACCACAGAGTTCCTTCTCAGTTTATTTTAATGTGGAATTCCTGGTTACAAATTGAAATTTCAGCTTTTGATTGTGTTGATTGGGATAGCAGCAGGGGAGGGATTATTCCTGGTTGAAGTGGCTTTATGTATTTTGAAAATTATATATATATGTGTGTGTACATATATAATATATTTTATTATTTGCACAGCACGGCCAGTTCAGAATCATAGTGTGAGTGTGTAATGAGTAGAGGGAGAAGGGGTCCTGTTATTCTGTAGAGAAACAAATTTCTACTGCAAATCCTAAGCATTTTGTGGCCATCAATTATGTATGGTGTTAGAACTTGGCAGCACTTATTTCTCACACAAACCAGTACAATATGTTTGGGATGTTTTTTTAAAAGGAAAACCAAACCAAATAAAATCTAGATTGGTTCATATCACCTAGTATTTTAAGGTGTTGGAGAATTTCATAAATCCAGTCATCATTTCAGCAGCTGTGAATAGAATAGAATAAGGTAGATGTGTGTGTGTGAGTGAGAGAGAGTGTCCATGCCACACCCAGTGTGGCAGTCTAACAAATCTACACATTTTTCCTTTTTTTTTTTTCACTTAGATTTTGAAAACTCTTTGTTTACTGAAAATTTTCTGCCTTAATTACAGGCCCAGTCAGTGACCACTAATAAAAACTATTCAGGCATCATAAAATGTACATATTTTGTATATTAGTCCAGAAAGCAAACCCTAGCTGTGTTCATTTACCAATACCTTTGATCAAAGGTTTCTGAAAACAAGCTTTAAGAGTTAAAGCATAGCAGAGAGGTAACTGGCAAATTTACTAATTGTCCTCTGTCCCTCTCCCCCTCTCCCCCCCCCCCCCACGATGCTCGGTAGCATTATATAGAACTATTGACACATCTAGATATACATAGATGTAATGTAGGCTGTCTAGAAGTACAAAAGAATGTGAAAGAAAAATTGGCGATTTTTCAAATACACTCATTTGCTGGGTGTGGTATATGTGGGTAGGGAGGTTGGTTTTTTGTTTGTTTTTTTTTAAGGTAGAAAGAATATATCAGGTAAGTTTTACTCACCTCACCCAGACAAGATTTAGTCCAAATAGACTGTGTTTAATGCAAACTATTACCCTTCTTTGTCTTTTACTCACCTGTGTCTCCTTGAATACCTGTCATGGAGAGCATTGATTTACAGCACTTTTAATCTTTTCCTGTTTCATATAAATAACCTTCATGTGGATATGTTTATTAGTGCAACTGAAATGACTTGTCTGTGTGTGTGTATGAGATACAGGTTTTAAAAAATGCCACCATCAAATACATTAAACAAAAAACTACTTCAGGCCTTGGGAAATCCTGTAACTAAGAAAAAGAGTTTATTTTGTCGTACATGGCCACTAGTTTCCTTTTGGTGGTGTATGTTCCTTTCTTGATCAAGCATTGTTTTTCAGTACATGAATTATCTTTGAGTAACCCAACTCTCCATGTTCATATATGTATTTTTTTTCCTCCACAACTGGACAAGTATTTTTCATGTATACTGTGTCTGAAAGTTTTTAAAACTTAAGATCTGTGCCACAACTAATACATGAAGATGTTAACCTTTTGCCATTAGATTCTTATTGAGTTATAGGAGCTAGAGGTACAGATACATCTCCTTTGCGATAAATAAGATTGTTTTGGGTTGATTAGTGGACAGTGTTTTCTTTCCAAAGAGTGAGAATACAAATGAACAATTACTGAAGTCTGCCTTGATCTTCTTATTCCTCTTTCCCCAATTTTTCCTTTTCTCCTTTTTACTACTCCCTTCCCTATTTCCCTGCCTGACCAGTTTCACTGCCTCCGGACAATGTTAATTTATTGTATGAAAAAAAAATAGGGTTTCTGTACCGTGCCTGGTTGATCCGCCTCCAGGTTTGCCGGCAGCTTTGGCCACACTACTAGTGGGATAGTTTTTCGCATTCTGAGTGATTTTTTGATTCTGATTCTTTACACTGTTTATATGGAACGGCACTTTATCTGTGTTTTAGCAGAACTGTTCCTTTGTTATCTCTTACAGTTTTTCCTTGTTTTCCCCTCTTTTTAAATGATTATAGATTTTTTTTTTGTGAAATTAAAACCTCTTTATTAACCCCTCTATTGGTTTGACTTATTTCTGAAAAATGCATCATTCTGTCAGACACTTAAAAACTGGCACATCTATGGAGATGAATTTTTTTTTTTTTTTTGGTCTTCTGAAGAGGTCACCTGTAACGTGTGTCTTAAAAGAAGAGACAAATGACTCTGTTGCTTTGGGTATCACTGAGCTTCAATTCAATATAACAAGTATTATGGGCCTGCCCTTACATTCTTAGTTTTGTAAGTTGAAAGGCTGTAGAAAAGTTTACATTATATGACTGAACTCTTGTTTGAGCTCTTTGTTCATAAAGGGTCAAACTTTTCCTTTGTTTCACTCAATTGAAATACCATTGGAGGGGGCGGCTAGGTGGCGCAGTGAATAGAGCACTGGCCCTGGAGTCAGGAGGACCTGAGTTCAAATCCAGCCTCAGACACAACACCAAAAAAAACTAGCCATGTGACCTTGGGCAAGTCACTCAACCCCAACTGCTCTCCAAAAAGAAAAAAAAATACCATTGGAGAGAAAGTGATTAATGTTTGTATTTTTATAACCTTTATATATAGGACTCAGCATTCCAGACAGTGACCTAAATACAGAAGATAGATGTTGTGGTCTCTGCCACAAAGTCCAGAACAAACTCAGGCATCTTCACACCCACTTTTTTACTGCCTTCTGGGAGCCTAGGTTGCAGACCAATGAGACTAGATTCATTTTAGTTCTGAAGTACTCATTGAGACTTGGTTAAAATGAGATTTGTCCCAGAACAGAGTGGAGACAGTACACCAAAAATATATTAAGTCCAGGCTCTGAGGAAAACAAAGTGAAAATTATAAATCTGGAAAATGTTCTGCCTATTATTGAGATCAGATAAACCATAATTTTGAGACCCTAAGGGGATCCCCACTTAGAATTCAATAATGTTGTCTGGAGTGGCCACTTTTATTTCCTGTGGCAAGATAATTAAAAGCAATGGTAGGCCAACTTAACCACTGCCGTCTTCCCTCTGGGGAGCTAGGAAACGGGACCACCAGTTCCCTGGAGCAGATCCTTTTTGGAGGAAGCGGTAGGCATGTAATGGAAGAGAGGGGACAATACTCCATCCTTCAGTATTCTGAAAGTAATTTCACTTTATTTGACATAGCAGTAAACAAAACTAAAGTTGGCAAAGCTGCTGAGAGAAGTGGGGATGCTGCCTTGTGGACTTTGTAGGTATACCTCTCTTCAAAACAACCCTTTCTCCTTCTTCAGATTCTGTTGTTTCCACTGTGGCAGGGCAGAAAAGGCATTTGGAGACATCCCGAAGACCTGTGTGAAGTCTTCCCCAGACAAGTGTGCCTGAGGGTAAAGAAGAGCTGGGGGTGAGGCAGAGGACCAGGGCACATGGGCAGCCAGGGAGAAGGAAGGGCAAAGTCCCTGCTGAATGACCAATATTTGGCCTAGGAGCATGTTTTAATATGATGAATCATAGAGCAGGAATCAAATGGAAAGCAAAATTTGGTGGTGTAATAAGCCTTAAGAATAGGGCATACGTCCACCTCAGATGTCTAAATAGCCCTGGAAATGGAGTTCAGAAGGACTGGGTTTATAGTCTGTCTATTTAGAGTACATCTGTGCAAATTACTTCTCTCAATGTTTCCTGATCTCTAAAATGAGGGTGTTGGGGATGCTTTTAACTTGTGTGGCATGTAACCCTTTGTCAGTCAATGGACCCCTCAGAATGCTAGTTGCCTGTTAATAATAGACATGCTACAGCTAGAAGTTAGTGAGCCCTTTGCACTCCGCTGTCCCCTCTCAGGGGACATCGGAATTCTAGCATATCACTCGGATGTCCCCTCTCAAGCAACAAAACAGTTGCATACAGAAAGAATAATACTACGCTTCTTGCGTGGAAAGATAAAAGAATTATTACCAT
>JAQQSW010005063.1:0-14287 GCA_028646575.1 Pseudocheirus occidentalis | reverse complement strand
CACAGACAATGGTGGGCCAGGCCAATTCAAGGGTGGGAAACTATTGGAACAAAGCTCATCTCAAGGCCCATGACCGAAGGCAAATGTCTTCCCTGGGAAGGTTTACTTTCCCAGAGCCAAAGAATCAAGGAGAGCTCAAAAAGGGGGGAAGGGGTCCTAGAGCCTACACCTCATCAGTAACAAAGATAGGATTTGAACCCTGACTCCCGACTCTGTGTTTTTTCTGTTCTGTGACCCTATTTAGGTTGGTAAAACCAGGGTTCTTGTGTGTTTTCCTTTTTGAATTAAATTTTATTTTTTAGTTAACAAGCATTTCCACCCCCCCTCCCTCTGACCATCCCCTCTTAACTGGGGGAAAAATTAGGAATAAAAACAAAACCCTTACAAGATATATACAGTGAAGCAAAACAAATATCTCTATTGACCATTCCCAAAGCTGTGTGTCTCATTCTATGTCTTGATTCCGTCCCTTCTCTTTCAAGAGGTGGGTAGTGAGCTTTATCATAGGTCCCCAGGAATCATGTCTAATTATTTAATCAATCAAAATGCCTTTCCAAAACTTTCTTTTACAGTATTGTCGCTGTATAAATTTTCTCCTGGTTGTGCTCACTTCATTTTCGTAATCAGTTCATATAATAATGATAGTAGTAGCTAACATTTATATGATGCTATGTGCCAGGCAATGTGCTAACTACTTAACAAATATTATCTCATTTTATCTTGCAACAGCGTTGAGAGATATGTGCTATTAATATTCTCATTTTATAGTTGAGGCAACTGAGACAAAGACAAGTTAAATGACTTACCCAGGGTCACATATCTGATAAGCACCTGGTAGCAAATCTGAACTCAGGTCTTCCTGACTCTAGGCTCAGCCCTCTATCCACTATACCACCTGGATGTCTCCATAATTCTTCTCAGGTTCCTCTGAAACAGTCCTTTTCACCATTTCTTACAGGGCAATAGCATTCCATCATATTAGTAATACCATAATGTTTGTCTATTACCCAATTCATGGTGAGCCCCTTTAGTTTCTAGTTCTTTGACACCATAAAAAGGGCTGCTATAAATATTTCTGGACATATAGAACTTTCTCCTCTTTTTTTAATCTACTGGCATGTTTTTTTTTTTGAGAATCAAGGGCCACCTCTTATGAGATAGAAGCAAATACAAAGTGCTCTGGCATTCAAAGCCTTTCCTAACCTAGCCCCACACTTACTTTTCCAGTCTTACTATCTGACACGCATTTTTTGATCCAGTGACACTGGCCTCTGAGATGTTTCATGAACAAGATATTCCATCTCTCAGCTCTGGGTGCTTGTTCTGGTTGTCCCTCATGTCTGGACCATTCTCCTTCTTCCATTCCAACTACTCACCTCCCTAGCTTCCTTTAAGTCCCAATTAAAATCTCACCTTTTGCTGGAAGCCTTCTCCAATCCTTCTTAATTTCAGTTTTTTCTCCCTGTTAATTATTTCCTATTTATTCTGGATGCAGGTTTTTTTCTGTTTCTTATATATGTGTGTGTGTGTATGTGTATACATATATGTATATAAACATAACACATACATATTTGTTTGTATATTGTCTCACCCTTTAGATTCTAAGCTCTTTGAGAACAAGCACTGTCTTTTGCCTTTTTGTATTCCCAACACTTAACACAGTGCCTGGCACATGTTTATTGAAGTTAAATGGTGGTGATGTTCAGGCAGCTAGGCAGTTTGGTGTATAGAGTGCTGGGCCAGGAGTCAGGAAGTCCTGAATTCAAATCCAGCCACAGACACTTACAAGGTGTGTGATCCTGAGTTCAAATCGACCTTCAGACACAAGCTGTGTTTCCCTGGACAAGTCCCTTAACCTCTCTGTCTACCTCAGCTTCCTCAGCTATAAAATAGGCATAATAACAGTACCTCCCTCCTAGGGTTGGATCAAATGAAATACTAATTGTAGTTTTATTGTTTTTTATTTTCCTTACCTCCCCCAATAATATTTTATTTTTTCCAATTACATGTAAAGATAGTTTTCAACATTCACTTTTAAGTTCCAATTTTTTCTTCCTCCCTCCCCATAACTGCAAGCAACCTCATGTAGGTTATACATGTACAATCATATTAAACATATTTCCACTTTAGTCATGTTGTGAAAGAAGAATCAGAACAAAAGGGAAAAACCAGGAGAAAACAAAAAGAGAAGACAGCATGCTCTGATCTGCATTCAGCCTCCATATTTCTTTCTCTGGATATGGGTAGCATTTTCCACCACGAGTCTTTTGGAATTGTCTTAGATCATTGCATTGCTGAGAAGAGCCAAGTCAACCAGAGTTGATCGTGGCACAATGTTGCTGATACTGTGTGAAATACTAATTGTACAGTGTTTAGCACAGTGCTTGACACAATAAAACAAATGCTGTATAAATGTTAACTGTAGGTGCTGGTGGGCAGCTTGGTGGCGAAGTGGGTAGAGCTTGGAGGCTGGAAGAATCTTCCTGAGTTCAAATTAGGCCTCACACATTTACTAGCACTGTAACCCGTTGGCAAGCTACTTAGTTCTGTTTGCCTCAGTTTCCTCATCTGTAAAATGAGCTGGAGAAGGAAATGGGAAACCACGAAAACCTCAAATGGGGTCAGGAAGACTGACACTACTCAACATACATGACGGTGGTGATGCTAACAGTGGATGGTCACGGAAGTTGTTTTATGCGGCTTCTTCCGATATCTCCAAAGAAAGGAAGAGAAGGGGACAACGAGCGTGGAGGGATCTGAAGCCAGGGGCAGAGGATAGACCCGAACAAGCAGTTTCGGAAGTGGGGAAGGTAGCGCAGAGAGCAAGGGAACCAATCTTCATTCATAGACTCTCCAACGGGCGCCTAGCAACTGAGGCAGCGCGGAGTTTGAAGGGAACCCAGGAACCAATCGGTGCATCCGGGGTGAACCATTATGCTCACTGAAGGGGGGGAACTCAGATGGTAAATAACCATTTCTCTTGTCTTCTGTCCTGGGAGACCTTGGGGATCCACCAGAAGAAAAAACCTGGCAAATTGGAGTTTAATCATAGAAGAGGAAAACGACCTCGAATCGGTCTCGATGCCCCAGAAGGAGGGAAGAAACGATCCACTCTCCCTCCTCGTCTGCGACCTGGAGGCATTGGGAGCGGCCCGTCTCCATTGGGATCCCGGGGCGGCCCAGGGAGGAGGGGCGGAGCAGTTCCGGTGTGTGTGTTGTGGGAGCAGCTGGAGAGCTGAGGACCTCCTGGGGGCGTCGCTAAGGGCCCCTCAGCTGGTGGGCACGTGAGTGTCGGGGCTTGGTCAAAATGAACTCGAGGGATCCCGGGTTGGCATCGCGGGGTAGGACCTGTTTGGCCTCCCCGCTCTGCTGCTTCGAGCTTGGTCGGTGACAATGGGCAGGTTCCCACCCTCTTCCTTCATCCTTAAAAATGGGGGGTGGGGCGGGGTCGGGCTAGCAGATCCCGAACCAGCTTTTCCCTCCCCAAATCAAAGGGTCGCATGAATGGTAAGAGATCTGTAGGGACCCAACCCAGGATGACCGCTGAACCCCTTGTCCCCCGCATTGACCTGGGAGCCTGCCTGTACCCCTAAATGCACGAGGGAGCATGTCTTGGCTGGATGTTCTCCTACCCCCGTCTCCTCCGCCCATTTGTAAGGGTTCTTAGAGGTAAAAGGATGCTGCAGGCACAAGGATTCCTTTCTTCCTTCCTTTCCTTCTTTTCTTCCTAGCCCGCTCAGAGAAGGACCGGTGGGAAAAAGATTGAATTCCAGAGAAACCAATTTTGGTTCGATATAAAGAACAGAAGCCTGACATTTAGAGCTACCCAGCAAAGGCATTCTTCAAGTCATTGCACAGTTAAGAAATGACCTCTTTTTGCCTGAGTTCCTCGTTTGTAAAATGGGGATAATAATAGCACACACTTCCCAGGTTTATTGTGAGAATCAAATGGGATGATAATCGTAAATAGTTTAGCACAGTGCCTGGCATGTAATAAGTGCTGTATAGATGTTAGCAATCGTTATTATTTGTAATTATGTGGGAGGTGCTGTTATGGCTGTGAGTTTAAAAAAAATATTTTTAGTTTTCAACACTCACTTCATGGCTATGTATTAAGGCACTAGGTATACAGAGATAAGGAATTGTCTAGGCCCTCAAGGAACTTACATTCTGCTGAAGGATACAGCATGTAACTAGATCTGTTAATACAAAGTCTGTACAAAGTAATGCAAAGTAATTTCAGGAGAGTGAGCTAACAGCTGAGGGGATCAGGAAAGGCCTTATGTGTGAAGCAGCCTCTGAAGCTGTGCTTTGAAGGGAAGTAGGGGTTAGGTCAGGCAGAGGTGAGGAGGGAAGCATGTTTGAAAAGCCACTGAATGGGAGATGGAATGTATGGGGAACAACCAGCAGGCCAGTTTGACTGGAACAGAGAGTATGTGATGGGTATAATATGTAACTGGGAAGGAAGACAGGGACCACAGTGTGAATGGCTTTACCTACCTGGCCAAGGATTTCCTATTTTATCCTGGAGGCAGTAAAGAATGTTTAAAGATTTTTGAGTATGAAACTGACATGGATGGACCTTTTCTTAAAAATATCAGTTTGGCAGTTTTGTGGGATATGAATTACAGAAGGAAGAGGCTGGAGTTAGGGAGACTTAATAAGGAAAGCCAATTCTAGCCTTCCAGGGGAGAGTTCACGAGGGCTAGAACTAGGGTAGAGGCTAGAGAAGATAGGATTTTAGTAAGACTTGGCACTAATTGGATATGAGTTGGGGGAGGGTGGAAGGGTAAAGAATTGCTTCAGAGTTATTCACTTGAGTGATTGGAAGGATAGATAGTAGTACTGTCAACAAGTCAAGTCAAATGAGCATTTATTAAGCACCTACTTATGTGCCGGAAAGATAGGAAACAGTCCCTGCTCTCAGAGAGCTCTCAGTCCATTAGGGGAGACATGTCAATAACTGTAATCACAATTTATAGATAGGATAAATTGGAGAGAGGCTTAGAAGGAAGACACTAAGATTAAGGAGACCCAAACAAGGCTTTTTGCCAAAGGTGGGATTTTTTGTACCGGAAGGAAGCCAAGAGGGGGAGATGAAAAGGGAGATAATTCCGAGGCATGGGAGACAGCCAGTGAAAATGATTGTAGTTGGGGGATGGAATGTCTTATGTTAGGAACAGCAAAGAGATCACTGAGTCACAGATATGTGGAGGGCAGAGGAAGGTGTAAGTAGACTGGAAAGGTAGAAAGGGACCAGATTATGCAGGACTTCAAAAATCAAACAGATGATTTTATCTTTGCAAGTAAGATGGAAGTTGTGTTTTGAACAAGCTGAATTTTAGATGTCTAGGATGTCTAGGTGGTGAATCTGGTAATATAAGACTTAAGTACAAGGCAGAGATGAAGACTGGATGTATAGATTGCAAAGAAAATGCATAGAGATAATTGAACCCAAAGTAGTTAATGAAATCACCAGAGAAGAGGCCCAAGATAGGATCCTAGTGGACTTATACCTTTAGCAGGCAAAAGGAAGAGGATGCTCTAACAAAGGAGACTGAGAAGAGGCAGTAGTACAGGAAAGAGCAGAACCAAGAGAGAGCAGTGTCACAGACGAAGAAGAAACTACCCAGAAGGAGGGTATGGTTGTCATTTCAGACTCTTTGTGTCCCCATATAGGATTTGTTTGGCAGAAATACTGGAGTGGCTTGCCATTTCCTTCTCTAGCTCATTTTACAGATGAGGAAACTGAGGCACACAGGGTAAGTGACTTGCCCAGGGTCACATAGCCACTAAGTCTCTGAGGCTGGATTTGAATTCATGTCTCTTCCTGACTCCAGGCTAGGAGTGAAGCTGAGTGTGTGGATGACAGTATTAAACACTATAAAGGGGTCAAGAAGGATGAGGACTTAACCTGGCAGTTAAGAGCTAGTGAGCCCTAGGTCACATGAAGTATTCAGGTAGAAGTTAGAAGACTAGCTCTCCAGGATGCAGTGGAGGGGATTCATGATCTGAACAAGAGTTGCATTAGATGAGCTCCAAGTTCCCTATACTATTCTAATGTGTGATGATACTAAGATTCTTTTTAGTGTTTTTGAGCAGTTCTTTATTAAGTGCCTATCTGTGTAAGGCAGGGTGCTGTGCCCTGCTGATAGAAAGATGAAGAAAATACAATCCCTGCTGCCCTCGGAAGCTAACAGATTCCTAGGGATAGTTAGGCAGTGGTAGGTTTAACATATACAGGGATAAATACAATACAAAGTAGGGAATGCTAAAGGCAGTGTAAGTAGCCAGTGTGCTTTAGAATAAATTGAGGAATTGACTTGCCCAGTGTAGAACAGGTAGTAAAATAGAAGTGCTGGAATATGAACCCAGGGCTTCTTATTCCAAATCCAGCTTCTTTCCTTTTTTTTTTTAAAGAATGCTTTTATTTTATTTTAGTTTTCTCAATTACATGTAAAAATTTTTTAACATTGATTTTTAAATTTTATTTTTAATTTTGCTGTTTTTTTTGGAAGGGGAAGGCAGGGCAGTTGGCGTTAAGTGACTTGCCTAAGGTCACACAGCTAGTAAATGTTAAGTGTCTGAGGCCGGATTTGAACTCAGGTTCTCCTGACTACAGGGCTGGTACTCTATTCACTGTACTACCTAGCTGTCCCCCATTGATTTTTTTATAATTTTTAAGTTCCAGATCTCCTTCCCCTCCCCCCTCCTTGAGAAGGCAGGCACTTTGATATAGATTATACATGTGCAGTCATGCAAAACGTATTTCCCTGTTAGCCATGTTGCAAGAACATAGACCAAAAAAAAAAAAAAAGAAAAGAAAAAACCCCTGAAAAATAAAGCTAAAAAAAGTATGCTTCTATTTGCATTTAGACTCCCATCAGTTATTTCTGTGGAGGTGTAAACATTTTTCATCCCAAATCCTTCAGAATTGTGGGTCATTGTATTGCTCAGGATAGCTAAGTCATTCATAGTTGATCATTGTACAGTGTTGCTGTTACTGTGGACAAAGATCTCTTGCGTCTGTTTGCTTTCTAGCTTCTTTCCAATGCACCACATTAACTCTTCTACACTATCTCTAGCAACCTCTGCTTTTAAACTCTACCAGTGATGGGGAGTTCACTGCCTCGTATGGTTGTTTATTCTGTTCAGGGGTAGCTGTGTTTCTCAAGAAGTTTTGTATTCTGTTGAACTGAAATCTGTCCATTTGTAACCTTGGTTAATCCGATCTCCCAGCTTGATCTTAGCTCTGCCTTCTAGGGCCACACAGAACAAGTCAGCTGTGATGAAGCAGGCCAGGCTTTGGTCCTGCCCTCTCAGGCTGAAACATGTACAGGGGATCAGGTGAGGCTCCAGAAATACTGCTGGGGCCAGCCAGCTTTGGAGTGGTGCCTGTGGGGCTGCTTGGGTCTGGGGCCATTTCAGTGAGGCAACAGCTGGCTTGAAATGGATATGACCTTGCCAAGCTCAATTCCTTCCCAAGCCCCGTGGGCAGCAGAACTCTGCTGATTCCTGGGTTAGCCTGGGGAAAGGAGAGGGCAAGGGGACAGGGAACACTATCTGGCCTTGTTGCTTCTCTAGTGAGGGCTGGGTTACCCTTAACTGAAAAAGGAAACAGCAACTGGTAGGAAGAGATAGGTAGGAGGAAAACTATCTTGATTATAAAAAGCCTCAGATGCCCCACCCAGGACTTTAAAAGAGACCAGGGGACTTAAAAAAAGCCCTAACTACTGATATATTTATTATACATTGTTTTGACACAGCAGACACTTCCCAGCCAACACAATACATATCTCCTCTCTTTCTACTCTACCCCCTCCTAAGTATATTTCCCCCCAAAACAATTAAGCCAGAACTAGTTTAGGGAAACTTCCATGTCCAGATGTTTAATTGAGAACCGTGTCTGGCACTTGCTTCCTCTCAGTAATCAGAGCACTGTGTGGGTAAAGCTGGAGTCCCATGTCTGAGGGAAGGGCATCACTTGCTGTAGTCAGCTGGATTGTTAATGAGGGTACCCTTGGGCACAGTGAGGATTGGAGGGCAAGAATGTCCATTTTTCATGGCACACTTACTCCTTATACTGCAGAAGGAGCCTCTCGTGCCTCATAGTCGCTGAGTGATTAATAATTTCCATTTTAATAACAATGTTGAGCATTTATGTAGCTCTTTAAGGTTTACAAAGTGCTTTACCATATATCTCATTTATTTGGTCCTCACAACAACCCTCTGAGGTAGTTGCTATTATCATCCCCATTTTGAAGATGAGGAAACTGAGGCTGAGAAAGGTTAAGTGACAACCCGAGGGTCATATAAGTATCTAAGCAGGATTCAGATTGATTCCAGGTGTAACACTGTCCACTAAGAAGGGGGAAGGGGAGGGGAATAAACATGTCTATAATACCTATTGTATACCAGGTACTGTGCTAAGTGATTTTTACAAAAATTATCGATAACATTTGATCCTCAGAACAACTCTGTGAGGTAGGTGTTATTAATACCCCCCACTAACAGTTGAAGAAACTGAGAGAAATAGGTTAAGTGCCTTGTGCCTTGCCCGGGTCACACAACTGGTAAGTATCTGAGGTTGGATTTGACCTGATACCAAGTCCAGTGCTCTATACAGCAATTCCCCCTCAGGAAGAAGGTTATCTTTGAATTAGTAAACTCCTAGAAGGCAAAGACAGTGCCACTTTTGTCTTTGTGTCTCCATAATTTAGCAAAGTGCTTGGGCAAGTAGTAATCACTGAGTAAATGACTTTTTACTTATTACTAAACAACTCCTGAGTAGCTGCCAAAGGCTTATAAGAGTTTAAGTGACTGTTCCCAAGATAAATACTTAGTAAGTGGGCTGGTCACTTTGTTCTCCAGGTCCTTAGAGCCCTAATGGAGGAGTTGGACTAGGTGGTCTCAGAGGTCCTTTTCAGCCCTATGTCCAAAGGTAGTCTTTTTTTTTTTTTTTAAACAAGTGAGGAGACTTAGGTACAGAGATGTTAAGTGACCAACATAAGTTCTTACAGCTCTTATGTGTTATTAGAGCCAGGATTCAAACCCACATTTCCTTAATCAGCTCTTGGATTCTTTCCATATCACTTCTGTCTTTTTAACTGCAGACCATTAGAGCTGGAAGGCATCTCAGAACTGTCGTATGTAGGACAATCCTCTCATTTGTCGGATGAGCATATTTGAAATTCAGAAAGGGGGAAGTCTTACAGTAAGGCAATAACAGAATTAGGACCCAAACCCAGATCTTCTGATAGCTGGAGTGGGACTTCTTCCTCATGCCTACTACACTGTTCCTCTAAATGCATGGAGCTATGAGGGGCAAGGCCTGGGGGTAGGAAGGGGAAACAGTGGAGGAATGGGGGCTTCACACCAGGGACCATTCTTTGTCACAGACCAGGGGCCCAGGCAGGTGCTGAGAATAGGAGGGAACCCTGGAGGGTGGAGCCCCTTGTAGAATTCCCTAGACTGTTTTTATTTCAAGTGTATCATCAGTGTGTCATCCAGTTACCCAGAAAGAAACTCTTCTACCGGGGAATTCTAACTTGTCCCTCCCTCAGTCCCACCCCAAGAGAAAAAATAGCAGTAGAGCTGGCATTAGACAAGGAATCAGGTGATCTGGGTTGGAGTTCTGGCTTTGGGACTGTCTCAGTAGCCTCATCTGCTCCATGGGAATTCTCTAACCGTTGGGCAAGGAAGATGGCAGAGATGGATTGGGGTGGGGTGATGGGGAGGTCTGTGGACCTCATCTCCCCTGCCTTGCCCATCTAAGTTCAGTATGTTTTTGATAAAGAAGGATACTGAAGCCTAGAGAGGGGAAATGGTTTGCCCAAGATCACCCAAGTGAGTCAGTGATAGAGACAGGATAAAGATCTAGGTTTTCTGATGCCCAGTCTAGGACTTTCTCCATTGCATTACACATCCCAGGAAAGCAGAATTAAAAGGTACATGTTGAAGCTTGAAAGAGATAGTTCTCAAATAAATACTTCAGTTGCTTCCCAGCCTATAACATTTGAGAACCTCCATGTTATGCTAAAGGCCTGTCCTCCACTGTTGCCCCAGTACACCTTTTGCCCAGCCATTAGGGGCTTTTTCTTGTCCTCAGAACACAGGAGACATGTTCCCTTGTCCAGAACTCTGTAACCTTGGTCATATAGAACACAGACCTTTAACTTCTCTGGACCTCAGTTTCCATATCTATAAAAGGAAGGGATTGGACTAGAAGGGTTCTTGGGTTCCTTTTAGCTTAGATTCTGTGACCCAATAACTGTCTTCCTTATTTCCTTCCTCCTCTCCCTCCCTCCCTCCCTCCCTCCCTCCTTCCTTCCTTCCTTCCTTCCTTCCTTCCTTCCTTCCTTCCTTCCTTCCCTTCCTTCCCTTCCTTCCCTTCCTTCCCTTCCTTCCTTTCCTCCTTTCCTCCCTTCCTTCCTTTCCTCCCTTCTCTCCTTCCCTCCTTCCTATTCTTCCTATACTTCCAGTTCTTCAGGGTCTACCTTAAGTCCTACTCAGGGATTGAGTTCTTCCCTGAGCTTCTAGAGCTAGCTATTCATCAGTTAGCCTTTATTGCAGTGATTCTCAACCTGTGGGTTGTAACCCCTTTGGGGGTTGAATGACCCTTTCACAGGGGTCGTCTAAGACCATCAGAAAATATGTATTTCCGATAGTCTTAGGAACCGAGACGCCGCTCCTCTATCTGTCTTCAGGAGGGTCCTCCCACATGCAGATATGCCCAGATATGCTCACATACGAGTATTAAAGGGTCGTGGCATTAGGAAGGTTGAGAACCACTGCTTTATTAAGTACTTACATATGTGCCAAACACTGAGCTAAGCTCTACAGATGTAAAGAAAGGTCAATAGTCCCTGTTCTCAAGGAGCTCATGGTCTGATAGAAGAGATAACATATCGACACCAATGTACAAAGAAGCTATAGACAGGACAGGATACATTGAGGGTGGTCTCAGAGGAAAGTATAAAGATTAGGGAGGACTGGGAAAGGCTTCTTGTCAAAGGGAGGCAGGGAGGCTGATGGGATGGGAGATGGCCAGGGAGCATGCTTGTAGTCAGGAGACGTGTGCCTTGTACTACGATCAGCCGTCACTGGTTTGGAGAGTATGTGGAGGGGAGTCAGCAGTAAGAAAACTGGGGAATTAAGAAGGGACCCGGTTAGAAAGGGATGAATGGCTATTTTTCTTGTTCATAGGATCGTAAGCCTGGATAACCTGGCCTTATTAGTGGTCTTTTCTTGGATGTAATTTTTCTGTTATTTCCATTAGACCCAATTTTTCCACCTCCCACTTTCATCCCCTGCCCAGAGCAGGTACTCAGCAAATGTTTGCCGATACATTGTTTGCCCACTGGAAGCAAAGTCCAAAGACACTAAGGGCACAATGGGGCATCGTCTCCTGTGTCCTATTGGCCTCTGTTTGATGTGGGTGGCTCTTGTTCCTCTAACTTGAGCTCCTAAAAACTAGGAACCCATCTTATTTATCTTTATATCTCTACAGCACAGGACTGGGCAGGTAGTTGTAGTTCAGGAAATACTTAAAGGTATGACCTTAGCAGGGAGCATGTGGAGCTGGGAGGGACCTTGAGGACTGTTGAGTGCACTTCATTTTATCAGGAAGGGGCGAATAATAACAGTGCCAGACACTGATAAAGTGCTTCAGGGTTTGCAAAGCACCTTATAAAGGACTTCAAAGCAGTCTTATGGTCATAGATTTAGAGCTGGAAGGACCTCAGAGGCCATCTAGTCTAATGCTTTATTTTACAGATAAGAAAACTGAGGCCCACAGAATTTCAGTGAGGTACCAAGGGTTACCCAGCTGGTATCAAAGGCAGATTTTCAACCCAGGTCTTCTGATTCCAAGCCCATTGCTCTATCCATCTACCACATGTTTTACTGTCCCATTTTACGGCTGAGGCAGCTTGAGACACAGAGAGGTGATGTAATTTGTCTGTGGCCACATACCCATAAGTGTCAGAGGCAGAATTTGAACTTTTGTCTTTCCGTTCTTCAAGCTCTTTTTCCTTACTCTGCTAGGCTGCTGGGTAAATGACCTGCCCAAGATTATGCAGCTAGTTTGTGTTATAGCTGGGACTGGTTCAGATCTCTTATTCCTAGCACAAGACTCTTTCCATTTATCCCTGGCTCTTGCCCACTTATAATCTTTGAACTAAAAGGATTCCCACTTTATCTCAGGGACAAACCAAACCCATGGAGTTCATTCTGCTGGGGGTGGTGGTGGTGGTACAGGCTGGAAATAAAAACATGTTTATAAAGCAGGGTAAATTTAAGAGAATTCTGGATTTGAAATGAGACTCCCAGTGGGAGTCCTGGGTTTGAATCCTAGCTCTGTTACTTACAGTGCAGGTGACCAACATTGTGCAAGGCTCTGGACCTTTGTGGGTCTCAGCTTTGTCATCTGAGAAGTGAACGGCCTAGGTGGCTTCTAAGGTTCCTTTCTTTTCTAAAGTCTGTGACTCTAAAGATTTTGGTAAGTTCCTGGATGGTCTGGCTTTAAGGGATTAAATAAGGAAAGTTCTAGATGTTTGAGACACATGCTGGGAAGTTGGTTACCGGGAGAAAGACCCAGGCTTGGTCATCTCCTGGGTACTCCTTGGTGACTATAGCAGAGAGCTGTCCCTGCCTGTGGCATCCCATTTCTGTAGCCACTTTAAGGCTTTCAGTCTTTCACAAGAACCCTGTGAAGGAACAAGTATTATTATTCCCACTTTACAGATGAGGATATAGAATCTTGTAGGGATGAAGTGCCAAGATTAAGCTGCTTGTGTCTGAGACCCTGAGGAACTCAAGACCCCTAAATTCCCAATCCATTTTTTTTTCCCATTACAGTGACCTACTCGCCCCTGCTGGCATGTGAGCTGGTTGATCCTGCCCAGAGAGGGTAGGAGAGGAGAGAAAGATATGGATCGATTTCCTCTCAGGACCTTTGGTTGGAAAAACCTGGCAGCTCAGGTTCTAGGGTGACCCCTTCTGTGCCTCAGGGGTGGGTGGGCAAGTTGGTGATCAATTCAGGGCTGACTCATAGTTGGGGGAGAAGACAAGAGAATCATCCCTGCTGAGTCACCTTCCCCCCCTCACCGCACCTGCTTTCCTGGGTAGTTGCCCCAAGGTCTTGCCCATAGGGATGAGGATATGGGATTGGGTTCCCTTTTGGCCCACCGTGTTCCATTATGCTCCCAGGAACAGACTTGTGCTTGCCAGGAAAGGAGGGAGGGGGGATCCAGCCCCAGAAGTTTCTTTGATTCAGTACCATTGTTAGGATTCATAGGCCTGGCTCTGCTCTGTTGGGAATTATTTGAAAGCTCACTGGATTTGCAAATTAGACCTGGATTTGAGTTGTTGTTCTGCCATTTACTTCCTGTATAACCCCGGACAATTCCCTTTGCCCTCCTGAACTTCAGGGTCACAATTCATAAAGTGGGCTTAATGTTATCTGCCCAACCTTATTTAATTAGTCTTAAGTTAATATGGAAAGGATAAGGAAGAGGTAGGAAAACAATAATAATATATGTTAAGGTATTATAGCTATTTACTGGATGATCAGCCTGCACACCCTTCCTTGCCTCCATCATCCTTGTGTCCCTTTCTCTTCCCCTTCTTCCCCTCTGGACAGGCTGGGAGGACCAGCTTGGGGTTGCAGAGCACAGCAGTGACAGAGGGGAAATCAGTACATCAACCAACCAGTTGGCAAATGTTTATTAAGTGCCCACTGTGTGCCAGGCACTGTGCTAAAACACAAGGCTATAAAGACAAGCGTGAAAGAGCTTTTGCCCTCTTAAAAGAGAGTGGGGTGCCCCATCTGCACCAGCAGACTGTGATTTGGGGTGGGGAGACAAGATCTGAGACTCTTAGAGCCAGAAGGGACCTTAGAAACTCTAGTTCCACCTTTTGCCTGACCTGGGAGTCCCCTCTAGAGTATCCCGGCCAGATGGTATCATGCCTGCCCCCCCCTCCCCAGGATAATAACAATAAATCTCTGTAGCATTTTACAAAGTATTTTCCTTCCAATAGACTTGTGGGGCAGGTGTTGCAAGTATGATTTTCTCAATTTTATGGAAATGTAAATTGAGTCCCAGACAGGGGAAGTAACTTGTCCAGTAACTTATAGAAGTAACTTCTAGAGCAGTGGCTCTCAACCTATGGGCCATGACCCCTTTGGGTGTCGAATGACCCTTTCACAGGGGTTGCCTAAGACCATCGGAAAACACCGCTCCTCTATTCATCTCTAGGTTGGTCTGCCCACATGCAGATACACCCA
>JAQQSW010005062.1:0-14288 GCA_028646575.1 Pseudocheirus occidentalis | reverse complement strand
ACACACTGAAGTTCACAGGGTCCAGCACATCTCAAACCCTTCACCACTTCTCTTGCCTGGAACTGAAGGATCAGCCAGGCCATAAATAAACAAAGTCTCATCCTGTTCACGCTTCTTCAGTCTTCCAGCAGTTCAGCTGGCTCTACGACCCAGAAGGAATTTCGACCTCCTGTTTGGCCTTCACCAGATTCTGGTCTCAGGAAAATTCCAATTCAGTTCTCAGTCAGCTTCCAGATACTGGGAGAGAAACTAACTCTCTCTATCTCTGTCTCTCTCGCCCTCTCATTCAGCTGGCTTCAATCTCCACGAATCTTCCTTCATGAGGAGCCACATTCCAATTCTGTCCGTCTCTAGAATTCTTCTTTATATACAGCACTGGCCTCCTGTCTCAGCCAATCCCCTTTTTCCACATCAACAGGGGAGTTCATGCCTTCTCAACAATGGACAGGGTTCACACCTTCCATACTTATCCCTAAGTTACTAAGTGCTAAGTATCTGATAAACTGATTACTATTACACCTCCCCCTTAATTACTTAAAAGTTTAAATTACTTTAAAAAAGAGAGTTTTATTTAAGTAATATTCTTTTAAACAAGTAAGTATAAACATTTTTGGAAGCAAATTTGTCTACAGAGTGTTTTGCTACTTATGTGACACATGAAAACTAGGAAAAACCTTTAACTTAAGAGAATTGGTTTACTCATTGGTAAAACAGGAATGATAATCCTTGACATCTTGACTTTAAGTATGTTCAGGAGGCTAAATGAGATAATGTCTATGACTCTATAATGATAATGCTAAGCCTCAATTATAAGCCTTCTTATATATGTCTTATATAAGCCTTCTAAATATGTCACCTATTAAATTACCATACTATTGGATGTGCTTTTACAACTAGTTAAAAGTAAATTATAAATAGCATTTTATATGAAAAGAATTGCCTTAAAAAACACCTTTAAAATAATTTTTCGTAACTAGAGAAACTCTACAATATGGTTTACACCAATAATTTTCTTAGGAAACTAGCTTTATTATACAGTTTGTAAACATTACTCAAGTCATCTTAATTGCCATGAATTATATATTGCAGTTTGAATTAATGTAGATTTACGATATTAATTTTAAGTCACTGTTAATGATTTGTGAGGTAAGAGATCGATTGTAAATGTTACCTTACACCTTATCCAACAGAAAATATCCATGACATATATTTACCTCCAATTTTTTCTGATATTTGTCACATTCCAATTGACACTGTGTGAGGTTTCTTGCTGTTTCTTCTTGTAGAAGTTGAGCACGTTCACTTTCAAAAGTTTTTAATTTACTCTGGTGGAGAAATTCAGCCACTTTGCTTTCTGAATTGAGTTGTAATTCTCTGTATCTGAAAGAGACAGAGGAGTTATGGAGACACAAAAGAAAGGTAGTCAAACTAGTTTAATTAAAAAATATAACCACTCTTTTATGCTCCTTTATGTTTGTGAATGATGTAGTAATTTTACTATTAAACATTCACATATAAGGAAACATAATACACATATAGATAAGACAATGCGCTTTCATTCATCCAAAATATTTACTGAACACTTTGTAAAGTGAAGTTCATTCTGTGTTTAGTTTTAAGTAGAGATAGCCAGGTTTAATAATTAACATGGAAGATAAAAAAGGATGGAAACATACTGTGTGTTATAGATAATACATATAGACCATCCTAATTTAAAGACACATTAAGCCCTTCTCCATTATAAAGTAATAAGGACTTATTGTCCAGGCTTTATAGAGATAAAATTTATACCCATCTTGGATAAGTAGACAAACACCTTTAGTTTCTAAGAGGATTTTCCAAGCTAGTCAAAGACCATTTTCAAGAAAGGATCAAAGAGTCGCTATAGAAATCCAAAGGCAACTATATATCTTTTCTGGGTCTGGCCTACATATTCAAAAACACACATGCCAGCAAAAAAAGGAGATAAAGCATTCCAAAAAAAGATACTATACATGAATAATTTCAACAAATTTTACTATCTGCCTACTGCGTATGTTAGTAGCATGAGGATTAAATAAGACACTCCATGGGATAAGGAATTTACACATGCAAGTATAATATGACTCTGTGACAAATGCAATGAAAAGGTCTCCAAAATATTGGGGAAAGGAAATGTTGAGAAAAGGAATTAGACTTTCCAGTTGGGAGATAACTGGGGTGGGGAGGGGAAGGGATTAGGGAAGGAAGGCTTCACAAAGGAGGCTGAAACTGATTTGGGTCTTGAAGTAAAGGGGGGATTTCAAAACAAGGAGAGCTGATGAGAGTAAAACTGTAGACATGGGAGAAAACAAACAAAAGCACAGAAATAGAAGAGTCAGGATGAGAAAAGGGTGTGGTGAGTAGTTTAGTGGTATAATGGAAAAATTGCTGAACTTGAGTCAGTAGAAACTTGTGTTCAAATTCTACCTCTTGATGCATACTAGTCCTGTAACTAGGGGCAAGTCACAACTTGTGAGCAATTTCAGTCTCTTTATCTGCAAAATAATAATACCTATACAAAGTTATTAACTCACAAGGCTGCTGTGAAGATCAAATGAGATGAGGTGCATAAATTGCTTTGCAATGAATTTAAGGTCAGTTACAAGTATTATTATTGCTAAGTGATGCGGCCTAGTGAGACATAAGATAGTAAAGGTTCCAGAGAATTACAGAATTTGAGAGTTGAAAGGCATCTTTAGCCAACTAGTCTTAACTATTAGCCATCTGGTCCACACTCAAAAGAAATCGCTCCTATAATATACCTGACAAGTCTCTTCCATTTCACTTTTGGACAGGTTCTATTGTCAGGAAGTTTTCCTGCAATCAAACCTAAATTTGTCTTTTTGGAACTATAACTCATTGCTTCTAGTTCTGTCCTCTGGAGCCAAAAAGAACAAATCTAATCTCTCCCCACTGAGAGCTGTTCAAACATCTGAACATAGAAAGCTATCATGATTGCTCGTCTACTGAGTCTTCTTTTTTCTAAGCTAAAAAACCTGGTTTCCCCAAATGATGGTGACATGACATGGATTTGAGACCCTTTCCCACGGTTTCCCTCCTCAGTACACTCTTCTGTTTATTGATATAACTCTTTAAAACTGTAATGTACAAAATGGAATACAACACCCCAGACAAGTTTTGATGAGGGCAGAGTACAGAAAGACCATAAAATCTTTTTTACTTGGAAGTTATGATTCTCTTAATGCAATTCAAAATTTTTCATTTTCACATCAGATGGCTGACTCACATTGACAATGTGGACCACTAAAACAACTCCAGGCATTTTTCAGAAAAAATGATGTTTAACTATGACTTCCCTGTCATGTCTTTATGAAGTTGATTTTTTGAACCTCAGTGTAAAACCTGATATTTTTCCTTAATGAATTGAATCTGATTAGTTTTAGTCCAATGCTTGAAGTATTCCAAGATCTTTTGGGATACTGATTCTGCTATCCAATGTGTTAGCTATTTGTCCCACTCACATTAGTGTCATCTACAAATCTAATGCACATGCTATCAGATTACAGCGAGTCTCGAATGGCTGAATAAAGAACAATGGAATACTTATTCAATGAGAAGATACAGAAAGTTTTCTAATACAAGAGTTGCAGGATCAGGGTAGAAAAATTAAAAAAGATTACTCAGGCAACACTACTCAGACAGACTGGAAAGAGCCTGGTGGCAGAAGGACTATTAGGAAAGCTATTAAAATAGTTCAGGCAATACACAACTACATCAGCTATAAATGGAAAAAAACAACCACGACATAACAATTTAAAGTCAAAGCTGAAGAAATACAAAGAATAAGGAGGAGATATAAGAAGATACTCTGCCTTCCTCTGCAGTGATGGGAGGTCCACAGACTTGAAACATTGTCTATATTTTTTCAATGCATTGGTAGGTTTTGCTGATTTTCTCCTTTCTTTAAAAAATATTCTTTGTTTTATAAGATGGCTCTCAGGAAAAGTCAGATAATGGGAGAAATTTAGGTAATGTAAAAACAAAAGTTATCAATAAAAATTTACTTGAAAAATAATATAGTCTAGGAAAGAGGTAATAAGGGTGTTATTTATAGTGATTGCAGTGAGAATGGAAAGAAAGGGATAGATTTGGAATATATTGTCGAGATGGTATTGTCAGGTACAGTCATTAATAAATTAATAAATGCTTACGGAGGTCTTACTTGCACTGGACTGCTCTCTATCCTCACCCTGATATGATGGACCTTTCCTGCTGACCCTCTAAGTTTGCTTAGGCTGGAAAACTGTTTCCCCCTGTCCTTTTGTGAGTTCTGCCACTATAGATTCATTTTAAGGCATTATTTTAAAGTTGTTTAGAGGGGAATTTGGGAGAGCTCAGGTGAATCCTTCCCTATTCTCATGTTGGCACTGCCCCTCAATGACACTTTATATGAGGGGAATTACAAAATAAATTGTGTCCAAAGAATGAAAACCAGGATGATAAGAAGACTGGAAATTATAATACACAGAGATGGATCATCTGAAAACTGGGTAAACTATATTTACCCTGGATAGAAGAGAACTTAGTGGTTACATGATAGTTTCTTTAAGTACTTGAAAAGTTACCTTAGGGGAAAAGGTTTTTTTTGTTTTGTTTTGTTTTGCTTGGCCCCAGGAGGTAGCATTATAAACAATGGGTACACGTTGTAAAGATGCATATTTTGGCATACTAAGAATTAGAGCTGAAGGCATTATGGTCAAATGGTTAGAGAATTGGCCTTGGAGTGAGGAAGAACTGATTTCAGGTCCTGTCTTTGGTACCTATTAGCTGTGTGACCCTAGGTGAGTAACTTAACCTCACAAAGACCAAGGAACTCTCTAAGATCATAAATTTCAGAAAAGGTGTTGACTTGCTTTGCAGAGGGAGCTTGCTCCTTATATTCATGAAATGACAAATCTGGTTTAAAAAAAAAGAAATACAGCCATGAAAAAGTGGGTTCCCTATAACTGGAGATCATCCAGCAATGATCATTCCTGGGAAATTATAGAAAGAACAGATATGAACTGAACTAGATAAATTTTGAAATATTTTCAAATTCTAAGTCTATGATTCTATAATAGCATTCCAAGCACAAAATAATAAACTAATACATCACCCTCAATTTCATGAATCACTTCAGAGACTGACCTTAATGACCATATGACCATAGGAAGGTGGAAGCCTTAGATATTTGTCAGCAAGGTTACTTCAAAATTTTCTTTTGATAAACCAGGAAAATCTATATTAAGAATGTTTAAAATCTGTTATCCTAGTATGCATACTAGAATGTCAATGAAAAAGGGTAAATAGGTAAGAATAACACAAATCAATGTAATATATGTCAACTAATGAAGAACATAAAAGTTAATAGGCTGCTTTGTTGTTCAAAATTATTACAAAGGTAAGATACTCTCTGAGCATGTTTAATTAAACTCAGAAATAAATCTATTTTTTAAATCCAGTCTTAGAAATAAATAATATTTTTGAACTGGAGGTCAGAGTACATGGGTTTTTTTTAGTTGTTTGGTCTTGCAATATCTACTGATAGTACAAAATGACTCAAAATATTGGCACTCTCTATGCTACTCCTATTCCAAAAGATTATCCATGCTCATAAATTAACTCTAAACATAAATCTGACATGGCTTCCAGCTGGCTAGAGTTTCATAAAGTATAATTTCAGGTTTGTACATATTTTGGAGTCCACACTTAAAACTCTCTAGTTATGTATCTCATAGATGACCAAACCACCTTTTATTGAGGTTGGCTTTTTTAGACTTTTCTATTCTTATACTACTTACAGAAACATACTAAACTAATTAATTCAGCTGCTCGAAAAAGCTCCATCAGTCGTGTTTATTTCAGAATGGAATAAATTATGACTGTAACTAGATTGATTTTCTAAGTATCTTGCTACTCTAACAGGAGTCAAAATAGCAAAGCACTTTCCAAAGCTGTAAATAGAGCTGGGAAAGAAAATAAGATGATGAACAGTTTACCTACCACTAAGTGTTAAAGTATCTCTATAATAATGATTGTCACAGACTTCCTGCTTAAATTTTTGATGATTAAAAAGAAAACCCCAACACAGTGGCCATTTTTCTGTGTCCTTTTCCTGGATACAGTAGCATATGCAGCTCCCTAAAGCACATGTTCAATGTTTTAAGCCTTTAGTAGCTCAGCTACTGCCAGGGATTACACTTGCTCACTGGAACTAATTAGATGCAAATTATTTTTTAAATTTAGTTTTGGGGAAGAAGTTGGGGAATTTTCTTAAGTCACAGTAAATTTTTCTGCTTCATAGATTTTCAGTCATAAATTATAACATAACACTATATAAGGTATATCACAGCAATAAATAAAACAGAGTTTTTAGGTCTAGTTCTTCCCGTGTCTTCTAGGAAAAACCCAAATCAGAAGCCTTAATGTAAGGAGGTAGGTAATTCCTTAAATTATTTTTTTTCTCCAAAAGAGATGAGAAACATATTAAAACTTTAAGGAGAGCTATATATCCTGCTTTTGAGTTTTTGCTTCATTTTTTCTTTATTATGCACTAAAAATTCAAAGCTAAATAGTTCCTAAATTCTCTTTCCATGAAAATGTTCATATATGCTGGTCATGCAATTTAATTTTACTTCATTATTTTTTGTGGATGAGGCAATAGCCATACATATTTCATTAAATATGAAGGAATTTAGCTTTGTAAAGACAATTGAAATATTTTAACTATGAAATAATGAAGGTTAAACTGTTTAAATAAGAGAAAGCCAAGGAAAAACACAACTGAAAATTTTACATAGCATGTCAGAAATATGATATTTTCATGTGAAGAAATGAGAATTTTCTTACTATTTGTTTTGCAAAGTGTTTGTTGTCACTTAAGTTTATTAAAAATCTGGTACATGAACTCCCACCATTTTGATTACCTGAAAATTGTAAGCTTCAGAATCAAAAAATCACATACACCAAAGCAGAGACAATGATTGTTTCTTTTGTTCTGAAAAATCACATGACTTCTTTTACCGGTTGGAACAACTTTTTTTCTTTTACTCTTTCCTTTGGTTAACAGAATTTAGTTACACATATGAGCAAGAAATGCAGAAGACAAGGTAGTTGAGAACATTATTGCTCCACTAATTGACCTACTTGCAAAATATGCTCTACTGCTATCTTCTCTCACTTTAATCTTTCCACAGACTTCTTCAAACTACCCACTACCAGCCTCTACCACTAGAGGACTTTTTTTTTTTTTTCTGTTTTGAACAAATAAACTCTGCAAACTTGAAATTTTCATTACTCCATAAGACTAATACCAGTTCCTTAACTGACGTCTGGTTTATATCATTCCTCTCACAACTCTCTGAAAAAGACCATTTTTTCACTTCTCACAACTTTTGGAATGAAGAAGAAATTAATAATGTTCCTTGCTTCTCAATGATATTTCTAGGCCACTTTTTTTGGCCACTGATTATTTAATAATCTCATCTATTTTGCCAAGCAAGAAATCTGACCATACAATCCTCTTTTTCCTTTATTTTCTTATTTTCTTCTAATTTTTCTTATTTGCTTATTTTCCCTAGTAAAACCTTCTATTTTCCCCCTAATCATTTCATCATCTGAATAGCCTTCCTATAGAATTTATCGCAATACCATCCTTAGTAATTTCAATATGAATGACTCCTGTAACACCCTGGCTTAAACTTTAATTTCCCAACTTCAGTTACCCACCAGTAATCAGACACCATATACCTTCACAGAATCAGACTTAGAGCTGGAAGGCACTTTAGAAAGCATTTACTCTAATCTTTAATTTTACATATAGAGAAACTGAAGCCTGGAGAGGTTATGTTTCTAGGTCACACAGGTACTCAATATCAAGAGTTAAGATCTGAACTCAGGTTCTCTGACTCCTGAGTCATTGTATTTCCCACTGTCCCCTCCATCATCACTCTAAATTCGAAACTATTCTATTTTCTACTCCCTTATTTCCTCAAAATTCCTAAATATACTCTATTTGTCCTTATCATGATGAAAAAAAATCTCACAATGCATTTTTTAATCTTCCAGCATGTCATTCCAACAACAGTTTTCACTTGTCTTGCAAACTCAGACTAGGAAGTTTAAAGATGTTCGGGCTAATACTCTAGAACGCCTCCTGCCTTTCATATTTCCTGGTCTCCATCTATTTTAAGGCAACTCTGTTCCTACTTGATCTCTTTTCCTCACTCTTAAACTATCACCCTACTTTCCATTTGCTATCCCTTTCCCTAGTTTTAGAGTTTTGCTGATTAGTTTTGATAGCATGACTACAATTCCTTTTTTTTTTTATTCAATGGACACATTCCCTTTCCCATTCCCTCACTGATATTTTGCTTATGATTTTTAAAATGTGTTTGCAGTTAAGTAAGAAGATTGTAGGATTTTATTCTTATATCCGATCTGTCACTTTATTTCGTTCAATTGCATTGTTTAATCTATTTACATTTATAATTATAAGTTATTTATAGCTTTCTCTGTTTATCTGTAATATTGGTTTTTCCTCCAAATTGGGATCCCTCTTCTCCCCACACTGTACACACAGCACTATTGTTTCTTCAGTTATTTAAGTTTTTTTTCCTAAATTAACTTTAAATACAGATAACTCCTCACTGGTGTATCTGTATCCTCAGTCTTTGGCACAATGTTTGGAACCCAGTAAGTGTGTAATAAATGCTTTTGCACTCATTCATGGACTCCCCTCTGTATCCCTATCATCACAGGTTTAAGTTCCACCCTTTCCTGTAACCTGTAAAAATGACAACTGCAGTTTTATTTGAAAATACCTTCCTATTTGAGAAAGCTAGCTTCCACAAATCGTCTTATACACATACAATTTGCTTTGCATTTCTTGGGAAAAGTTGCTGTATAAATACAAATATAAAGAGTTTGTAAAATCAACACGCTCATTTGTTTCTTTGCTTCTTTGTAGTTTTCAACATTCATTTCTACAAGATTTTGAGTTACAAATTTTGTTCCCATTCTTTCCCTACAACCCACCCAAAGACAGCAAGCCTACTGAATATGCCTTCCCCCAATCTGTTCTCTCATATCTTCTCCCATCCCCCCTTTAACTTTCTAGTAGGTCAAGATGGATTTCTATACCCCAGTGCCTGTATATCTTATTTCCCAGTTGCATGTAAAAGTTGTTTTTTAACATTTGTTTTTAAAACTTTGATTTCTATATTTTTTCCCTTCTTCCCTCCTCACCCACCCCCACTGGGAAGACAAGCCATTCAATATAAGTTGTATATGTGTAGTTACACAAAACATTTCCATAGTAGTTGTATTGTGAAAGGCTAACTATATTTCCCTCCATCCTATCCTGCCCCCCACTTATTCTATTTTCTACTTTGACCCTGTACCTCTTCAAGTGTTTGACTACTCTCTCCCCCAATCTGCCCTCCCTTCTATCATTCCCCCTTTTTTCCCTTTCCCCCCTACTTTCCTGTAGGGTAAGATGCCCAATTGAGTGTGTATGTTATTCCCTCCTTAAGCCAAATTCAATGACAATCAGGTTGTCCCATTCCCTTTCACCTTCTTGCTCTTCCCCTCCATTGTAAGTTTTCTCTCGCCTCTTTTACATGAGATAATTTACCCTATTTTCTGTCCCTTTTTCCTTCTCCTAATATATTCCTTCCTCACCTCTTAATTTTATTTTTTAGATATCATCCCTTCATATTCAACTGATTACATGCCCTCTGTCTATGTATACACATATACACACACTCATATATATATTTATACACACATATACCCTCCTATACGTACAAATCTTGGCTCTGCCCCTCCAAATCAATATGCTTTTGTACATCCTAAAACACAGTGCAACACAGGGAGCACATTATAGCAATAAATTTTGCTGTGCTTTAAGGCACTTTGGGTATAGGTTATAAGATACAATATTGAACTTCATAAAAAATTTGTTCTGGAAGGATGAAACTACAAATTTTAACTTTCTAAAAATGAACATGTCATGGATACTTGCTCAACCAGTGCCAACTTAAAACAGGAAATTAAAGATAAAAGTTTTATTATTATTACAAACTAATTATATAACAATGTTAAAATAACTTTTATCTTTCTCTCAAAAAGTTACAAAGTACTATAACTAGTAGTTTCTACCTGAGGTTTTACAAAAATGTGTCTTATTTATTCCTTTTGTCTTTATGCCATGTTGTCCTCCCCTCAGAAGACTGAAACTTTCCTTTTAAGAAAAACAATTAAGCAAAAATATTTGACGTGTTGATCACATATATAATATTCTGTCCTATATTACTGTACCTTTCTGCTATGAGGGAGGAGGTAGGTTTCACTATGATGTTTTTTTTTTTAATTACCTACAATTCAACTTCTTTTTAGTGATTTTTTTCATTTATGTTTTTCTAGCTAATATATATATATATATATATATGATCCTTCTGGTTCTGCTAATTTTAAACTACATTAATTCATGTAATTCTTTCCAATTTTCTCTGAATTACTCACTTATCACTTTTTATTATACATTAATATTCCATTATATTAAAATACCATAGATTTTTTCAAAAAGCCATTCTTCTATTGATGGACATCTACATTGTTTATAATTCTCTGCTACCTCAAGGAATAATGCTATAAATATTTTAGTATATGGTAGACCTTTGTTTCTGCCCTTTACTTCCTTGGGGATACAAACCTATCATTCATATGCTTTACAATTACCATGTCATTTGACTCTCACAACTACCCCAGGCAGTAGGTGTCGTCATTATTGCCATTTTATCGATTAGGAAACTGAGGCAAACAGAGGTTACAGAGGTTAAGTGACTGGCTCAGGGTCAGACAGCTAGTCAACGTCTGAGGCTATATTTGAACTCGGGTCTTCCGGTGTCCAGGCTGGCACTCTATCCATTATGCACTATGCCACCTAACTAACCATTCTGCAACTCTATCCCACCAACCCATACCTTATAGAGTTTTGGGAAGGGAAGATGTTCTAGAAAGAAGAATGGTCTGCCAAGCAGGTGACATATGCCTGCAATCTCATGTACTGGGGAGGCTGAAGCTGGCCAATCTCTTGTGCTTGCGAGTTCTTAAGTTCCCTGGCCTACGCAAATCATGAATTCATACTCAATCAAGGTTGGGATGAATGAGGTTGAGCCCTCAGCAACATGGGGGGCTACTAGGCTGCCTATAGTGGGAAGAACTGGCCTATGTCAGAAAAAAGTTAAAATTATTGTTCCAATTAGTAGTGAGTCATTGACAACCAGAGTGAGATGGGGAGAGAGTCTTTAAAAACAAACAAAAACAAAGTGCAAACCATGGACTCAGAAGTATGACTTAGTGAGCAGGAGACACAGTAAACCTGACCTACTACTGTCACGCCACTCATCATCACAGAGCCAAAAGGCAGAGGGCAAATACAAAAACATCAAAGCACTACAGAGAAAGGTAAAGTAATATAAACCAGCAGATTCCTGAATGATCTACTTACCTCACTTGTGTTCTAATCTGGTTAACCAGAATGAATTTCTCCATACAACTAGTTTTTCTATTTCAATCTCAATCACTCAGATTTTGGTGCTGTGAAGAAGGACTGGTATTGACTTTGCTTCTTGGATCTTGATTCACTAATCTTTCTGTGCAACCCTGGGTTATTGCTCCAGTCACAGTATCTGTTGCACATATAAAGCACTATTCTAGGAAGTTTCCCCCACCCCACTCCAATATTTTACTTAAAATGTATTAAAACTATAAGTTACTTTATATATTTTAAATGGATATGTTATATTAGAAAAAAAATTATATGTATTCACATATGCAGATTGTTGCTTCAGTTGCTCCTGACTCTTTGTGACCCTTTTTTTTTCCAAATGACCCTTTCACAGATGTCAAGGGTCATTCGACCCCCAAAGGGGTCACGACCCACAGGTTGAAAACTGCTGGGCTAAAGGGAGGGAGGAAAGAATTTGGAACTCTTAATTTTAAAAAAATGGATCTTTTAAAAATCTTTAAAAAAGAACTAGTCATGCCAAATTACCTTCATTTCCTTTATTGACAAGATAATAAACTAGTACATGAAGAAATTGCAGTGGATATACCAGTCCTTCTTCACAACACCAAAATCTGAGTGATTGAGATTGAAATAGAAAACTAGTTGTATGGAGAAATTCATTCTGGTTAACCAGATTAGAACACAAGTGAGGTAAGTAGATCAACGATCAAATGTTAGTGGAACAATAAAATGAGCAGCCAGCCTTCATTCTGCTCTTTTTAGTCACTTAACTAAAACTGCCTATGTACCATAGGATTCATGTAATCCTTCATGCCATAAAGAATTTAAAGAGATATAAACTATATAGAATGAAATCTGTCTTCAACATTATCATTATACCAATTTCAAATATTCAAAATCATATACACAAAAATTATGCCCAGCACAAAACTTTAATTCCTTTGGTTTTATTTTTCAGCTGTGTAATTAAGAAAAAAAAAAAGGAATACTGCTAGTGACAACTTAGAAAAAAACCATCACTAATGTACATTTTTACTAACAGACTTCGTTAAGGAATGTGAAAGATCTTTTTTTTGTGGGGTGACTTGTCCTAAGTTAAATGCCGTTTCGACAATTTCTTCAAGCACGGCGCTTCTCAGAAGTAACACAGCATCTGTCGGTTTTGGTTTCAAGATGACTCTTGAATGAATGTGGGTAATCTTTTTTTGCTTACTTAGAAACGCTGGGTATGTTCAACAACTGCACTATGGATTTTTAAGAATTCAAAACACGCATGTAGAGTATTTAATGCATCTCTTGTATCATGATGAAATAAGGCATGTGATATGATTAATAAGCAGAATGCTGTAACATTTGGTTACAGTGTTTGGTTATTAAAGGCAAAAAAACCTTACATCTGAGATAGTTAAGATAAAATAAGTCATTTATGTAAAGTAAATGTAACCCAAAAAGCTGCCTAAAAACCAAATAATGAGTGAAATGAAATCAAGAGAAAATTTTTTATAACTTACTACATCTGGTTTTTAGAACTTTAAGTGAGAACAGCAGTAATTAAAATATAACTAAGGAAGAGAGTGAGAAGGGAATGAAAGAAAACACTATTAATGGCCTTAAAGTTAACATTAGAACACTTTTACCTTTCAAATCCTCTCATATCACTGTTTGAAATAAAGGAAACAGAATATTAAGCTATTTCAAATAGAAATGGGAGCGATGATTTTATTCACAAAATTTAATGAAGACTTTAATACAGAAGTACCACAAGAAGAATCATTTTGTTGAAATTTCTTTAAGGAACAATATCAGTACGATTATAGTGCTGGGATAGAGACAAATTATAATTCTGTCCTTATTTCAAACCGGGCACTGGTTCATAGCTCATACCTCCTTGAGAGGAGAACAGCCCTAAATCTTGATTATCTTCTGATTATATGACGTTAAGGGACTTACAAATCATTTCTCCAGAGCTAGTCTGTTTTCATGAATTAAGACCTAAAATCTGAGTAAATTTACAAAGTGGGGGTTAGTCCTGTAACATTATAAGAAAACCAGAGACTAGAACCATGGTACTTCAGACAGCTAGTGGTGGCTATAGTGTGGCTAATCAGAAAAAGTCTTCCTCACAGAGTCACAGAATTTGAGGGTTGAAAGAGACAATAGTGACTATTTAGTACAACCCATACAAGAAAGAAATCCCTGAGTTCCTTCTTGAGGTACTTTCAGGTGGGAGAATCCACTATACTTTAAGGCAGCTCATTCCACTTTTGGAAAACTGGCCTCCACATCTTCTATTGTCCCTAGATCAAAAGAACAAGTCTAACCAATCTTCCATATGACACCACTTCTCTGAGTCCTCTGCCAAGTTAAATATCCCTAGTACAACCAATATCTATCTTGATTATCCTTCCCTACACATCTCCAGTATATCAATGTACTTCTTAAACACTGGTGCCTAGAATTAAGCACAGTATTCTAGATGAGATCTGACAATGGTGTAGTATATTTTGACAATTATCTTCCTGGTCCTGGAAGCTATGTGCCTTTTAACATAGTCCAAAAATACAGTAGCATTTCTGCTTGCGCTATACAGTACTGGCTTCATCTGGAGATTGCAGTCCAGTAAACTTTTTCAGACCAACTGATACACAAGCTCACATGTGCGCACACATATATGTATGTGTGTATATAATCAGTCCTGTTAATAGTATTCTCAGATTCTGATCGTATTCTCTAT
>JAQQSW010005061.1:0-14288 GCA_028646575.1 Pseudocheirus occidentalis | reverse complement strand
TATAGGATCTGCAAACTCTTTCACATTGTACAATAGTCTGGTTGTATAGGCGTTGTAGCCGATGGAGTGAACAGTGAGAAAAGAGAAACAAAACCAAACATAGAAAAGAGTGATAGCATGTAATGTTTCAGTCTCCATTTAAACTCTGGTCTTTCTAGATCTTTCTCTGAATGTAGACATCTCCTTCCATCCTGAGACTTGTAGAGTTGTCTTTTAACTGTGCCCTGAATTCCAGTCTTACATCTTCAACTGCCTATCAGACGCCTCAACCTGGATGCCTCACGGACATCTTAAACTCAATGTGTCCCAAGCTGAACTCATTCTGTTTCCTCCTAAACTCTGCCCTCTCTTTAATTTTCCTACTCCTGTTAAAGACAGCTTAATGTCTTCCCAATCACCCAGGCCCACAACCCAGATGCCATCTTAGACTCCTCTCTCTCTCTCTCTCTCTCTCTCTCTCTCTCTCTCTCTCTCTTTCTCTCTCTCTCTCTTCCTCTCCTGTCTCCTCTCTCTCTTCCCTCTCACTCCTCTTTCCTTCTCTCTCTCTTCCCCCCCCTCTTCCTCCCTTCTCTCTCTCTCTCTCTCAAAAGTAAATAGTATTTTGGGTTTTTTTTCCAATTACACATAAAGATAATTTTCAGCATTCATTTTTCAGAAGATTTTGAGTTCCAAATATTTCTCCCTCTCTTCTCCCTTCCCTGGCCCCCAAAAGAGCTAGCAATCTGCTATGGGTTATACGTGCACAGTCATGCTAAACATATTTCCACATTAGTTTTGTTGTCCTTCCTTTCCTTATTGCCCACATCCAATGAGATGTCAAGTCCTCCTTAGTAACATCTCTTGCATATGCCCCCTTCTCTCCTCTCATATTGTGGTCACTGTGGTGTAGGCCCTTTTCATTTCACCCTGGGGTATTACAATAGACTTGGGTTCAGTCCCCCTGCCTCAAGCCTCTTTCCACTCCAGTCCATCAGCCACTCAGTTGGCAAACTGATCTTCCTAAAGCATAGGTCTGACCAAATTACCCTTCTGTTTAATCAGGTCCAGTGGCTGCCTATTATTTCCAGGCTTAAATATAAAATACTCAGCTTTTTAAAGTTCTTTACAACCTGGCCTCTTCCTACCTTTCCAGTATTCTTATACTTTCCTCCTTTCCTTCCATGTACTCTGTGATCTGGTGACACCGGCTTCTTTGCTGTTCTGTCTCAGGATTTTAGTGGCTTTCCCTGGTTGTCCTCCATACTTTGAATTCTCTGCCTCTTAGCTTTCCTGGCTTCCTTCAAGTTCCACCTAATTCCTGATTATTTGCAAGAAGACATTCCTAGTCCTCTTTAATCTTTTCTTTTCTTTTTTTTTTTTTGAAGCAATTGGTGTTAAGTAACTTCCCCAGGGTCACACAACTAATGTCTGAGACCAGATTTAAACTCAGGTTCTCCTGACTCCAGGGTTAGTTGTTTGTATGCTGTCCCCTCATTAGAGTGTGAGGTCCTTGAGAACAGACCCTATTTTTGCCTTTCCAGGGCTGGGCACAGTCCCTGGCAGGTAGTAGGTGCTTAAAAAAAATGCTAGCTGACCAACTGGGATTGCCCAACACCTTGAAAACATAGTCCCAGTTTGAGCTGAACCGCAGCATAAATGGTCCCAAACAAGGCCTGAAAATGAGAAGGTAGGTGGATACACTGGTAAAAGGTCCCAGCCATAGGATGACACGCCAACTAGAGACAATCAGCTTTTGTGATAAAATGTGGGCCAGTCTGTTGGAACACTGGTCAGTCCTACTCAGGACAGCCTCCTCCTAGGAAGAGCAAGAATGTCTCAAGGCCAATGTCCTCCTAGTGGTGGGTGGATGGTGTCATTGTCCTCTCCAAAGGACAGCAGTGCCGATGTAGAAATCCAACGATTAACAATATGGTGGCCTCTGACAAGTACTCTGCTGACTGGGGGGGTCATCCATGATGCAGTTTGGACTGAAAACGCTGACCTAGTTGAGTCTCTAGCCAAAGGAGAGGGTAGTGCACCCTTTAAGGACAAAGCAACTATCCTCTGAGAAACGATGCAAAGATTCCTTTTGTGTATATGTTGTGTATATGTCCTTAATCCTTTTTTTTCTTGCTTAATACACCCTTTGGGCAGTTAGTCTGGTGAAGCCTATAGACCCTTTCTCAGAAGAATGTTTTTAAGGGCATTAAATAAAAGATGTAGGATTACAAATGGAACCAATTCTATTGAAATAGTTATCAAAATATTAAAAATCAAAATCAGGCCATGGACTTCAGGTTCAGAATCTCTGGCCCAGAAAGTTGTTTAGGTCCCTTACAGCTCTCCAATACTGTGCTATCCACATCCTATCAGCTGATCAATCATTCACTGAGGATCTAAATGAGAAAAGAGAAATCCTGGTAGTTAACAATAGTGCAAGTAATATCCCCCATCCAGCAGTGGGAGCTGCAATTTGTCAGCCAGACATCTGACAATAGTGACATCCCTGCTGTTTTTCTGGAGTGTGTATATGGGATATGATGGAGAACATTTTGAATCTTGTTAGATCTGATTACTTATATCCTCTTCCCACAAGTCATTTGGGTAGAAATGAGACTTTCATGAAGAATATAGAAAACATTGCCAAAGATTTGGAAATCTTGAGCAAGAAACTAAAAGCTAAAAACTAAGAGGTGATTAAAAAATATATAATATCTTATTTTTCCCCAATTACACCTTAAAACAATTTTTAAACATTTCTAAAAAAATGCTTCAAGTTCCAAATTCTATTCTTCCCTCACACCCTCCCAGCTCCCCCCCCCCCCCCGAGATGGTAAGGAATCAGATACAGGTCATACGTGTGTGGTCATTTAAAACATGAAATATGTAAAACATAAAATATTAGTCATTTTGTACAAGAAGACTTGAATAAAAGAAAAAGAATGAAATAACAAAAGTGAAAAACAGCATGCTTCGGTCTGTATTCAAGCAACATGAGTTCTTTCTCTGAAGGTAGATAGTGCATGTCATCATGAGTCCTTTGGGGTTGTCTTGGATCATTGTATTGCTGAGAAAAGTTAAGTCATTCACAGTTCTTCATTGTACAATATTGCTGTTCCTGTGTACGGTGTTCTTCTGGTTCTGTTCACTCCATTTTGCATCAGTTCTTGTAAGTCTTTCCAGATTTTTTTTTCTGAATTAATTCTGTTTCTTATTTCCTTTCTTTTCCTTTTTTTTTTTTTTTTGCTTTTTTCAGGGAGAAAGGCAGGGCAATTGGGGTTAAGTGACTTGACCAAGGTAACACAGCTAGTAAGTGTTAAGCATCTGAAGTCAGATTTGAACTCAGGTCTTCCTCACTCCAGGGACAGTGCTCTATTCACTGTGCCACCTAGCCACCCCTGTTTGTCATTTCTTATGGCACAATAATATTCCAGCCATTACAATCATGTACCACAGTCTATTTAGCCATTCCTTAATTGATGGGCATCCCTTTGATGTCTAATTCTTAACCACCACAAAAAGAACTGCTATAAATAATTTTGTGCAAATAGTTTCCCCTACCTTTTAAAAATGTCTTTGGAATACAAACCTTGTAGTGGGATTGCGGGATCGAAGGGTATGCACATTTTGACGGCTCTTGTGGCATTGTTCCAAATTGCTCTCCAGAATGGTTGAATTGGTTCACAGCTCCAAAGAGGTGTTATTTTTTTTATTATTCCTTTTGGGAGAAGCTAAGGGCTTCAGACAAGAAAGACACGTTTTGGAAGTGAACAAAATAGTGCCTAAGAATAGGATTAGTATTCTGGGCCATAGAATGATGGAATTTGGTCAAAGATGGAGCATATACTAGGTGTGCTCTGAGGGCTACTTAAGACTACATTTGCCTAAGAATTGGAAATTGAGGGGATGCCTATCAACAGGGGAATGGCTAAACAAGTTGTGGTATAGGGGTGTAATGGAATACTATTGTTCTATAAGAAATGATGAGTGGGTAGATTTCTGCAAAATCTGGAAAGACTTATAGGAACTGGTGCCAAGTGAAGTGAGCAGAACCAGGAGAACATTGTATACAGTAACAGCAGCATTGTGCAATGATCAGCTGTGATAGACTTAGCTCTTCTCAGCAATACAATGATCCGAGACAATTCCAAAAGTCTTATGATGGAAAATGCTGTCTGCATCCAGAGAACTATGGAGTCTGAATGTAGATGAAGCATATTTCATTTTCACTTTTTTTGGTTTTTCTTTTTTCTTTCTTGTGGTTTTCCCCTTTAGTTCTGAATCTTCTTTCACAACATGCCTAATGTGGAAATATGATTAATATGATTGTAAATGTATCACCTAAATCAGATTGCTTGCTGTCTTGCTCAAGATTTCAGTGTTAGGGTTAGGGAGAGAGAGGGGAAAAAAATTTTGGAACTCAAAATCTTATGAAAAATGAATGTTAAAAATAATTTACATAAAATTGTAAAAAAAAATACCATTAAGTGGGGAAAAGGCTACATTTGCCTTAAATCTTGCAAAATGAAAGAAAAAAAATGCTTTGATTTGAGAACCCTGACTGGAATATAGCTCTGGAAGACTATATCTTATCCACAAGGATCAGAATAAATAAAAACAGGGACAAAGTCACATTGCTGATCAAGAATATACATTAATGTGAGGAAACGTGGGAACATGAAAAAAGAGCTTCGACTGAAGATGGTAGACCAAAACAAACTTACAGACCATCTTCGTGTGACAGAGGAGAAAATCTCAGGAACGGTTTGACACGCGTCCTAGATATAGGCAGAAATTTGGAAAGCATTCAAAGAAAGCATTTTTCCAAAGGCCTAAAATTCAACAGGAGAAATCAGCAAAGGAGGGATGGGAAACTCTCAGGAATGAAATTGTGAAGGCTAAAAGAGGGAGTTCTGGTGAGAAGACAAAGGAAAGGGGAAGTTGTTTTGTGAATCAGTGGCGGACTACAAACCGACTTAGATGTTAAAAAGGTGCATATAGAGAGAAGATGGAAAAGAAGGCATGGTATAGGGGATGAATGGGAAAGTCCGTCATGGTATAAGAGAACTGTTTCAGGCATCACAGTGAGTCAGGATAACCTAATGCTCATGAGTAATTATAACAAAAAAAAAGAGGTTTTAGCGTGTTGTTGTTTATTGTTGAAGCTTTACTGGGACAAAGAGGAAGATCAGAAAAGGGACAGGTCTGGTGTTTGGGGTGGATGAGACAATGGTAAGTAATGACAGGAAGAAGGCAGAATTAGTCAGCTCTCATTCTGTCTCTGTAATTCTTCCAGAGAGAAAGGCAAAGTGGCTACAGAATCAGCCTCAAAGTCAGGAAGCCCTGGGTCCCATGCCTATGTGACATCCTGGCTATGTGATCCCGGGCAGGTCACTTAACCCCCTAGTGTTCCAGATCAGTGGGAATAAACTCAAATAGATTGTTAGACATTTCTCAGCTGCATTTTAATCTGGTTCAGACACTCTAGGGGTCTGTGGTCTACTTGGCTACCACTTAGACACTTCTGTTCTAGACAGCTTTCTAAGACTCTAAGTTGCATCAACTTTTTCTCATATGAGAGTTCTCAGTGAAATCACAGGTCGATTGTTTATCCCCTACTTTTCTGTCAAAGAGAATTACCCTGAACTAGAAAGGATGGGCGAAAATACCTCACAGTGAGCTGAAGTCAAAGACAAAAGAGTTTATGGTAAGCTTACACCTAGTTCCCTTCATGGCTTTACATTACCAGGTTCACATGAACTACATCCCACGCTATTGAAGGACATGGCACATATTTTGATCACTGAGACACTAGAATGATGTATGAAAGATTGTGAGAGAGCTGCTACAAGGCTAGAGAAGGGCAAATGTCTTGGTTTTCAAAAAGGAGAAGACAGTTCAACTTAATTTCAGCAAGCATTTATATCTTCTGTGTGTTGGCACTTTTGATTAAAAACAAAAATCAGAGAGTTCCCAGCCTCAAGGAACTCATAGTCTGCTTGGGAGAAACAACAAAATACAGAAGTAAATAAATACAAAATACATGGGAAATAAATGCAAAGTATTTTGGTGGTGGCGGCCAGCACTCATGAGAGTGAGGTGGGAATCAAGAAAGACCGCATTTAAGAGTTGGTATGTGAACTGAGTCCTGAAGACAGCTAAGAATTCCCAAATGGCAAAAAGGAAGGAGAGCATTTTGGGAAGGACATCCCTTCGAAGAAAGACATCCCTTAAGTTTCCAATTCTTTGCCACCACAAAACAATTGCTGGTATTTGTGTGTGTGTGTGTGTGTGTGTGTGTGTGTGTGTATTCTTGTACAGATGAGTTCTTTTCCTTTCTCTTTAGTCTCTTTAGGATATAGACCTATTAGTGGCATTGCTGTGCAGAGGTTATACACAGTTTAATCATTTTGGGGACATGTTTCCATGGACAAGTCGCAATCAAAAGGCCCAGACGCAGGAAATAGAATCTTGTATATGAGAAACAGCAGGGGCCGGTTTGGATGAAACATAGAGTGTGGAAGGGGGAGTCATGTGAAATCTTTCTTATAATCGGTTCTAGAGGAGACATGAAAGTTCTCATTCTGTTTACTGTGTTAATCACAAAAAACATATTAGAGTAAAATGTAGGAGGAGAGATACCCCCATACATCTCTTCATTCATAAGTTTTCTGAAAATAATACTTCATTTTTTCTCAATTACATATGAAGATAATTTTTAACATTTAAAAAAATTTTTGAGTTCCAAATTTTCTCCCTCCCTTCCTTACCTCCCACCTCTCGGAGATGGTAAACAATCTGAAATGGGTTATACATGTGCAATCATGCAAAACATTTCCATATTAGTCCTGTTAGTCAAGGAGTGTGCTTTTTGCCCTTCCCCCAATCCCCAAAATAATAAAAGGAAACAAATACCCTCTATTTCCAAGTACAAACTGACGAGGTTTGAAAATGGTCAATTATTTTTAAATTTATTGTTAATTATAGAAAATGTGTGTGTGTGTTGTGTGTATGTGTGTGTTGTGTGTGTGTGGGGGGTATGACTACTTCTTTGGGCAAAATTCCACACATTTTTTTGGGTTTTATTTTAGGAACTTTTTCACATTCTAGAAAAATAGAGGCTTGGAAATCTCTGAGGAAACAAATCTTAGGTTGACCAGAAGGGCAATGGAGTGAAAGGTGGTGGGTACAAACAGAATGTAGTATATTTCTAATGATGATACACTCGAGACTATTCAAGATGGCTGGTGATGGTTCGGGTTGCCTTGACATCTTTGATGTCTGTCTGACCAAGCTTGAAGAACCCACAGCCTCCATCATAGCCGGTGGAACAAATTGTTCTCATGTACCCATTCTACTGAGGAAGTCTTCACATGCTTGAGGTCCCAACTGATGGACATCCCTTCAGTTTCCAATTCTTTGTCACCACAAACCAATTGCTGATATTTGTGTGTGTGTGTGTGTGTGTGTGTGCATGTGTGTATTCTTGTACAGATGGGTTCTTTTCATTTCTCTTTAGTCTCTTTAGGAAATAGACTTATTAGTAGCATTGCTGTCTCAGAGGTTACACACAGTTTAAACATTTTGGGGGCATGGTTCCAAATTACTTTTCAGAACTGCTAGACTGGTCCACAGCTTCACAATAATATTAATGTACATGTTCCACTCATATTAATGTACATTTTCCTGTAGCCCCTTCAGCATTTTCCTTTTTTGTCAACTTTACCAATCTTTTGAGTATGAGTCAAAACCCCAGAATTGTTTTCGTTTGCAATTTTCTCCCCCAGCCCCCCTCCCCCACATCACCAACCTGGTTTAGCTAGTCTACAGAGACACCAGAATGTGGCTGCTCCTTTGGAACCACAGGTGAGAATTGGGTGAAGGTAGACATGGCAGGTGCAGGAGGACGAGCAGCCTTGAAAAGGGCTTGGCAAGCTCTCACACCAAAGGTGCCAATCCTCCCAGAACATCCAATATACCCCAAGAAAGGACCAATTACATAGTGACTATAATAAAATAAATAGGAAGAGTAAAACATGAGAATGAATATGTTGTCATTGTAATGATCTAGGTTAGCCTTGGAGAAAAGTAGAGAAAATGTACCTTCTGCTCTTCATTGCAGTAGTGGGGAACTATGAATATTGAACAGTGTACGTACTGTTACCCATTGTTACAAGGGGATAGGGAGTGATCCATTTAGAAATGAATGTATGATAAAAAGAAATAGCATCAATAAAAGAAAAAAAATATATATCTTTAAAAGAACATATAATGCCAAACTAACCTGATTTCTTTAATTGACAGGGTTATTGGACAGATAAATAAGGGTAATGCCATAAGAATAGTTTACATATTTTTCTTAAGGTACTTGTCTATCACACTACTCTTATAGAAAAGATGGAAAGAGATGGCCTACGTGAAGGGAAAGGGGAAAGGAATAAGCATTTTTAAGTATCTATGATGTGCCTGGGACTGTGCTAAACACTTTATAATTTCACAACAACCCTGGGAAGGAGGTGGTGTTATTGTCTCCACTTTTCACTTGAGGTAACTGAGGCATAGAGGTTAAATGACCTGCTGAGAATTACACAGTTAGCAAATGTCTGAAGACACATTTGAATTCAGCTCTGACTCCAGGTCAGTGCTTTATGTACTATGCTGCCAGTGTCCTCCATGATGATGGTACGATCCAATGAATTCAGAACTGCTTGAATGGGTAGAATTCAAAGAAGTTGCTTGTAGTTTGATGATAGCTTGGAAGGTTTCCAGTGGAATGAGCCGGAGTCCTGTCCTTGACTCTGTGCTCTTTAGAAGTTTCATCAGTCACTTGGATAAAGACATAGAGTATATCCTTATTGAATGATGACACAAGGGTGAAGGCCAGCAAAACACATCACAGAGCAGAGCACACTATGAAAAGATTTCAATATTTGCCTGAAGCAAAGGATATGAAAAGGCACTTTGAAGAGGAAGAAATCTAAGCTAGCAATAGCCATATGAAAAGAAATGCTCTAAAGCACTAATAATTAGAAAATTGCAAATGAAAACAATTCTGGGGTTTTGCCTCATACTCAGAAGCTTGGTGAAGTTGACAAGAAAGGAAAATGCTAGAGGGGTTACGGGAAAACATGTATATTAATATTGATGGAACATGTACACTAATATTATTGTGAAGCTGTGGACTGGTCTAGCAATTCTGAAATGTAATTTGGAGCTATGCCCCTAAAATGATTAAATTGTGTATAATCTCTGACATAGCAATGCCACTAATAAGTTTATATTCTAAAGAGACTAAAGCAGTGGTTCTCAACATGTGACCCCTTTGGGGTCGAACGACCCTTTCACAGGGGTCAAAGGGTTCACCTAAGACCATTGGAAAACATATATTTCCAAAAGTCTTAGGAACCTCCTCTATCTGTCTCCAGGTGGGTCCACCCACATGCCCACATGCCCACATAAGACTATTAAAGGATTGTGGCATTAGGGAGGTTGAGAACCACTGGATTAAAGAGAAAGGAAAAGAACCCATCTGTACAAGAATACACACACACACACACACACACACACATACACACGCAAATATCAGCATTTTTTTGTGGTGGCAAAGAATTGGAAACTGAAGGGATGTCTATCAGTTGGGGAATGGCTGAACAGGTTATGGTTTATGAGTATGATAGAACGCTATTGTGCTGTAACAAATGGAGAAGAGGATGGTTTCAGACAAACCTGGCAAGATTTATACGAATTGATTCAGAATGAAGGACACGAAACCAGAAAAATAATTTATAAAACAATGACATCCTAAAGACAAAGAACTTTGAAAGACTTAGAAACTTTGATCAATGCAATGACCAAACATGCTACTTACCCCTGATGGAAAGGTGATGAACCCTAAGTGCAGATTTACTTATACACACATGTCCATGAATATATCTCACATATAATATATATGGTAATATTATGTAGATATCATGTATGTATACACCTATGTGTATGTATTTTTAAATTTGGCTAATGAGGGAAATTTGTGTTACTTCACTATGCATGTTTCATGTGATGGGGAGTTTTCTTTTCTCTCTTTCTCTTTGGAGGTGAGGATCAGAGAGAGGAGGGAGCAAGAGAAGTGGGTTTTTGTTGATTGAAAAAATTTTAAAGAAAAAAGAAAAAAAATTCAGGAGCCAAAAGAAACTTAGAAAGGTAAATACATTGGATCAATTGGAAACACTATGTGATGAATTATTTACATTAATCAACATATTATAACATATGCTAATAGGAGAAAAGAAACACAGGCTCTCTCAGAACCCTATGTGTTCAAAGATTAAAGAAAAATTAATAATATAGGCAGAAGGCCTTGGGGTGGTTTTCTTCTGTTTTGATGGATGGTTTTAGGAAAAGAAGGAAATTAAATGGTAGGGAGAGGGGACTGGCCTGAGGAGGTAAGGAGGAGGAAGTCAGTCTATTGATAAGCATTTTAAAACTATATGTCAGGCAGCAAGTTAAATACTGAAATCCAGAAATCAGTCTCTGCCCTGAAGGAGCCCACATTCCGATGAGGAAGACAACATGAGAAGAGCTACATACATATAAGATATAGACCTTATGAATGGTGAGTAATTTCAGTGGGAAGGCATTGGGGCCAGGAGGATATGCTGGGAGGAGTAGGAAACTGGAAAGGCCTCTTGTGAAATGCTGGATTTGAGCTGAGTCTCAAAGGAAGCAGGAGGTGGAGGTGAGGAAGGGGAACATCCCAGTTATCAGGAATGACGCAGTGGCAAGAGTATGGAGGAGTATGAATGTATTGCAGATGGGAAAAAAATGTAACAAGACTAGAAAGTTAGTATTGTGAAGGGATACAACTGCCTGACAGAGGATTTTATATTTGGGGAGGTGACAGAGGCAGACCTTCAGAAAAGATGGAGGGAGGAAAGGCTCACCAGCAGGCTACTGAGATGATCCAATGTGAGGGGAGGAGGGTCTGCACTGGGGTGTTGGCTGTGTCAAAGGAGAGATGTTCTGAAGATAGGAAGGATGAGACTTGGCAACAGAACAGACACAGGGCAGGTAAATTAAAGTGAGCAGTTGATAATGATGTTGAGTTTGTGAGCTTTGGTTACCCTTGATAGTAAAGGAGAAGCTGCAGGAAAGGGGAGGGCTTGAGAAGAAAGAGAATGAGTTACATTTGGTATATGTTGAATTGCAGACATCCAGGAAACATCCATTTGGAAATGTCCAAAAGGCAACAGTTTGTGATGTGAGACTGGAGGTCAGAAGAAAGTTTAGGGCTGGATATCTGAGAATCATCTTCATACAAATGATAACTGAAGCCCTGGGAACTGAAGGGAGATGAGGAGCAGGCTTGGGGGATTCCTACCATTAGGAAATGTGACCCCAAAGAAGATTTAGCAAAAGAGACTGAGGAGTCAGGCAAGAGGAGCACCAAGAGAGAGCTGGGTCACAAAGACCTAGAGAGGAGACAGTATCCAGGAAAAGAGGGTGATCGATTGTGTTTATTAAAGGCTGCGAATGTCAAGAAGAATGAGAATTGCAAAAAAGACGTTAGCATTGACAATGAAGAGATCACTAGCAACTTTGGAGATAGCAATTTCAGCTGAAACTAGACTGCAGAGAGTTTAGCACCATATGAGGTCAGCACATAGTAAATACCACAGGAATATCAGCTACCATTATTACAGCATTCACGGGAGCTGCTGAGATCACCAAGTGCAGTTGCACAGGGGGAGAAGAGAAGAGGGCCCAGGACAGATATGGTGTCTGCCATGGGGAGTAGCCATGACCTGGATGAAGCTTCAGCAAAGGATACTAAGGAGGGGAGGGTCATATAAGTAGGAAGAGAACATGAGAAAGCAATGCCATGGAAACTGAGAGAAAAGAGGAAAAGAAGGATGATTGACAGTGTCAGCCTGCAGAGAGGGCAGGAAGGATGAGAGTTGAGAAAAGAACATCAACTTCAATAGTACAGGGAGAGACTGGAAGTAACAATCAGGAGTGAGGAATATTCCAGCTCCTTCCCTTCCCCTGCCATCATCCAGGGAATTGGGGGTTATGAACCAAAGTACAATCAGTGCTGCAAAAGTTGGTAAGGAAAGTCATGGGATCAGGGAGACAGTTCTCAGTGAATGTCTGAAGATGGAAGAAGTAAGAAAGAAAAAGATTTAAGAGGAAAGGAAGTTTGTTACACATGGGGCAGGCATTTCAGAAAGCACTAAGGCAGGTGGGTAGCTTTGGGGTGGGATGGTGGAAGGCTAATTTGAGGAGAATGGAGAATGGGGTTTGAACAATGATAGCTGTGTGTTCAAAATCACTGGGATAAGGAGGGTATGGTGGGGTGGGAGTTTGTTAGTCACTGACAAATGAGTTCAGGTAGGTTATCATCATCTTTAGGAGTCTGGCCTTGGTGGAATCATTCTGGGCTATTAGACAGCCATGTAGCTGGGAAATGGAGTAGAGAGGAGTGGGAAAGAGCAGAACAGCTATGGTTGTAGGGGGCTAAGATGGAAGGAGGAAGGGAAGTGGAATGGTTGGCTCAGGAGAGCTCTCAGTGTTAGGAAAATTTCCTCAAAATCAATCTCAAATTTGTCTCTTTTCACCTCTTATCCACTCCTCTCAGATCTTCCCTCTGGAGATAAGTAGAATGACTCTAATCCTACTTCCAGGTGACAGCCCTTGAAGATGACCACCGTGATCCTCCTACATACTTTGGATATATTTGTTCTCTGTCTACTACTAACCACTGTCCAACGCAGGGAACTGATTTTGGGGACAATTTTTAATTCTAGAAAGCCAGCGCACTTTGATAGGTCTATGAAAATTAAAGTGAACTATTGCAAACCAACTAAAAACCCAGTCTTGTTTTCCTTCTAATTTACTCTGTAATTTCAGCAATGCTTAATTTTTTTTAAAAATTATCTTCCAAAGACAGTGATTCCACCCTCTAAACTGTAGTTTAGGTCAAGCTTTTAACTTTTTTTGTCCTGAACCCCTCTGGCAGTATTCAGTGAAGCCTATGGACCCACTTTCTCAGAATACTGTTTTTAAATGCATGAAATAAACAGAAGATTACAAAAGAAACCAATTATATTAAAACACAAAATTATCAAAAAATTTAAAAAATGAGTTCATGCACCCTTGGCTAAGAATACCTGGCTTAAAGTTCCCTTTGAGCTTCTATCAAACCCTTTGAGAACATGATGAAATCAATTATTTGGAATGAAGAAAACAAACAAACTTTGAGTCAAGCAAGGCAGAGATGTTATGCAGCATAAAGTTCACCGTAAATGTTTCTTTAAACTATATGCATTTAGGAAGCCCATTGCAATACCTTATTATAATAATTAGATCATGTTAAGTGTAGGGCCATATAATGGCTCTTAGCATCTATGTGGTTTCATCTACTTGGCTTTGAGGGACCTCAGTTTAGAGGTCCAGCCCAGAACATTGATCCCACTATAAGAAAATTAGGAGGACAAGCACGATTGCTCTAAGTTCCATCTTAGGAAAATTTCTAACATTTAGGAAGATGCTTGGCTCTCTTCCTTAATTTACATTTATACCTATCTTTAGTTAAATCCTGACCTTTTTGTGGTTGAGACAAAATTCAGGTTCCCAGAAATGTTTGAGTAATGAAACAGCCAAGGATATCATAATGTTTGTGGTGGTAGACACATGGATGCTAAGTTGGGGAAAGAGCTGACTGTTTTCTTGGAACTTTCCTCAGTAAGTAACTGAGTAAAACCAATGGCATGCATCTGGGTCTTCTAGTCTTCTGGGTCTTATTGCTATTTCTCTCCTCTTTGTCCTTTTTTTTTGGTTGTCCTTGGACACTCAACTCTTTCTGGTCTACTTTTGTATGGTCCTGCTCTTTCTTCTCTGCCTTCACACTCTGAATCTATCTGGCTCTGAGATAGCACTTTCTTTTTATGCACATTCCTCAAGGAGTGACCAAGTCTTGTATCCTGTGGTTTCACAGGATTTCACAGGAAGAAGATGGGCCCTGTTTATACTTAACTGATTCAATAAATTAGTATTCTTATCCAACAAACTGGTACTTTTAAGTGGGATCAGATGATCAGTGGAGCCCCACCCTTACACTATGACACAAACACTTTTATGCAGAAGTTAGGGGCATAGATTTATTTATTTTTTTTCTTTTTTTTTTTACTTCAATTTTAATTAAATTTCTTGGTTACATCATTCATTTCCACAAGGTTTTGAGTTACACATTTTCTCCCCTTTTTGCCCCTACCCCCCAGCCCAGAACATTGATCCCACTATAAGGCCCCTCCCAC
>JAQQSW010005060.1:0-14288 GCA_028646575.1 Pseudocheirus occidentalis | reverse complement strand
TGTGAAATATCTCCTTGAAAAAACCCCTGACCTGGAAAATAGATCCAGGAGAGACAATTTAAAAATTATTGGACTACTTGAAAGCCATGAACAAAAAAAGAAACAAGAAAGCATCCTTCAAGAGATTCTCAAGGAAAATTGCCTTGATATTTTAGAACCAGAGGACAAAATAGAACTTGAAAGAATTCACCCATCACCTCTTGAAAAAGCTCCCAAAAAGAAAACTCCTAAAAATGTCATAGCCAGGTTTCAGAGTCCCCAGATCAAGGAGAAAATATTACAAGCTGCCAAGAAGAAACAATTTGAATACTGTGGAAACACAATTAGGATAACCCAGGATCTAGGAGCTTCTACATTAAGGGATCAAGGGGCCTGGAATATGATATTCTGGAGATCAAAGGAGCTAGGATTAAAACCAAGAATCACCTACCCAGCAAAACTGAGTATAATATTCCAGGGGAAAATATGGTCATTCAGTGAGGTGGAGGACTTTCAAACATTCTTGCTGTATTGAACTGCTTGTCTTTACAGTGGGGGTGGATGACTAGGGCGGAAGGGAAAGTATCTAGAATTTAAAGTTCTATAATCAAATGTTAAAAATATATATGTATGTCTGTGTGTGTATATATTTATTTATTTATTATTTACTACATGCCACTGGGAATTAAGATACACAGGCATTGGGGTAGGGAGACCCATCCTACCCTACCAGAAAGTCAGAGGCATGATGGGGGAGAACATAGGAGAGAGCAGATTGGGGGAAGAGTTATACAGTGGGATAGTTGTTTTGAGGTGGTGGATAGGGGAAAGAAGGGGAGAAAAATTGTAATTCAAAATCTCTTGGAAATGAGTAATATAAACAAGAAAATAAATAAATTTTCAATTAAAAAAAAGAAAGTAAAAGTCAGTTGAGAACTCTGTTGGAAGCAGGTGACCTAAGAGCTCAATCCAGCACCTGCCCCTGGGGTGAGAGATTGTGGAGGTGAGGCAGCTGCAGGCACTGCTGAGTGGCTGTCTCTGGAGTTCCTGGCCTGCAGATAATAGGGGGATGAAGTGACCATTCAGAGGGTAATCACTCTTGCTTTATCCTGCTTGGATCTGGGTTGCTATCTTGGGCAGTGGTACTGGGGTGAGAAACTCCAGTGTGCCTGTGTAGTGTCTGTAGAGAGGGTACTCTCCTCAGACCTCTGACAACATTTGAAAAAACCCCAGCAATTTGGGACAAAGCTGTCTCCATCCTGGAAGTGGAGTTCTAACTGTGGCAAAGGGCTCAAAAGTTAAGTAACTGGCTGGCAAGATGAGCAAGCACAATCAGACCATTGAATCCTTTTTGGGGGGACAAACAGGATCAAAGCATGGAATGGGAGGAAGACAAGAAGGTCAGAACTCCTGAATCAAAAGCTTCCAAGAAAAATATGAGCTGGTTACAGGCCATGAAGGAGCCAAGAAGGATTTTGAAAATCAAGTAAAGGAAGTGGAGGAAATTTTGGGAAGAGAAATGAGAATGATGCAAGAAAATCATGAAAAGCTAGTCAACAACCTGTTAAAGGAGACCCCAAAAATACTGAAGAAAATAACATCTTAAAAAATAGACCAACTCCAACGGCAAAAGAGGCCCAAAAAGCCAATGAGGAGAAGAATGCCTTAAAAAGCCACATTTGACAGATAGAAAAGGAATTTCAAAAACTCATTGAGAAGAATAATTCCTTCAAAATTAGATTGGAACAAATGGAAGCTAATAACTTTATGAGAAATCAAGATACTATTAAACAGATCCAAAAAAATGTAAAAATAGAAGGCAATGTGAAATATCTCATTGGAAAAATCACTAACCTGGAAAATAGATCCAAAAATTATTGGACTGCCTGAAAGCCATGATCAAAAAAAGAGCCTAGAAATCATCCTTCAAAAAACTCTCAAGGAAAATTGCCCTGATATTCTAGAACCAGAAGGCAAAATAGAAATTGAAAGAATTCACTGATCACCTCTTGAATAAGATTCCCAAAAGAAAACTCCTTGGAATATTATAGCCAAATTTCAGAGATCCCAGGTCAAGGAGAAAATATTACAAGCAGCCAGGAAGAAACAATTTGAGTATTATGGAAACACAATCAGGATAACACAAGATCTAGCAGTTTCTACGTTAAGGGATCAAAGGGCTTGGAATATGATAGTCCAGAGGTCAAAGGAGCTAGGATTAAATCCAAGAATCACCTACCCAGCAAAACTGAGTATAATGTTGCAGGGGGAAATATGATCTTTCAATGAAATAGAGGACTTTCAAGCATTTCTGATGTAAAAAACAGAGCTGAAAAGAAAATTTGACTTTCAAATAAAAGAAGGAAGAGAAACATGAGAAGGTAAACATGAAAAAGAAATTAAAAGAACTTATTAAAGTTAAACTGTTTGCATTTCCATACGGAAAAATGATCATTGTAACTCATGAGACTTCTCAGTATGAGGATAATTGAAGGGAATATATATGTATACATATGTGTGTATACATCCATTTATATGTTTATATATATGTTTATATGTGTGCATAAATACATGTGTAAGTGTGTGTATATATGTATACATGCATACAGAGAGGGTGCAGGATTAGTTGAATAGGAAGGGATGATATCTAAAAAATAAAATTAAGAGGTGAGAGAGGAATATAATGAGAGAAGGAGATAGGAAGAGATAGACTAGGGTAAATTATCTCATATAAGAGAGGCAAGAGAAAACTGTTACAATAGAGGGGAGGAACAGGAAGGCAAAAGGGAATGGATCAACATTACTCTCATTGAATTTGGCTTAAAGAGGAAATAACATACACACTCAATTGGGTATCTTACCCTACAGGAAAGTAGGGGGGAAGGCGATAAGAGAGAGGATGATAAAAGGGAGGTAAGAATAAGGGGGGAAGGGGGTAGTTAGAAGCATATACTTTTGAAAAGGTACAGAGTCAAAGTAGAAAATAGAATGTGTGGGGGCAAGATAGCATGGAGGGAAATATAATTAGTCTTTCACAATATATCTTCTATGGAAGCGTTTTGCATAACTACACATGTACAACCTATATTGAATCACTTATCTTCCAAGCAGGGGTAGGTGACAAGGGAAGAAGGGAAAGAATCTGGAAATCAAAATTTTAAAACAAATGTTTAAAAAATTTGTTTACTTTTTTTACATTCAACTGAGAAATAAGATATACAGGCACTGGGTATAGAAATCCCCCTTGCCCTACTAGAAAGTCAGAGGGTGGATGCGGGAGGATGTAAGAGAGAGCAGATGGGGGAAGGGTGACTATTTTGGGGTGGGGATAGAGAAAAGACAGGGAGAAAAATTGTAACTCAAAATCTTGTGGAAATGAATGTTGAAAACTAAAAATAAGCAAATTTTAAAAAATAAAAATAAAAAATAAAGAAAAAAAACACTTGTTAGTCTCATAAGAGAAGAAGGGTGGTCATTAATAGTCCCTATTACCAAACCTCCAACCAATCATATTGTTTCCTGCACTTTGGCTGGAATTTTTCTATTGCATTAAATATACATTTTTTCCCTTGAAGGATTATACTCAGTTTTACTGGGTTGGTTATTCATAGTTGTAATTCTGGCTCCTTGGCCCTATGGGATATCATATTCCAAGCCTTCTGTTCCTATATTGTAAACTGCTAAATCTTGTGTTATACTGACTATAGCTTCACAATATTTCACAATGATTTCTTCCTGAATATTTGCAATGTTTTCTTCTTGACAAGAGAGCTCTGGAATTTGGCTGTAATATTCCTTGGAGTTTCCATTTTGAGATCTCTTTCAGGAGGTGGTCAATAGATTCTTTTAATTTCTATCTTACCTGATGCACATAAGCTATCAGGACAATTTTCCTTCATAATTTCTTGAAAAATTATGTTTATGCTCTTTTAAAAATCATTTCTTGCAGATAGTCCAATAATTTTCAAATTATCTCCCCTGGATCTGTTTTCCAGGTCAGTTGTTTTTCCAGTGATATATTTAATATTTTCTTCTATTGAGGTGGCTAGGTGGTGCAGTGAATAGAGCACCAGCCCTGGAGTCAGGAGGACCTGAGTTCAAATCCAGCCTCAGACACGTAACATAAAACTAGGCACGTGACCTTGGGCAAGTCACTTACTCCCAATTGCCCTACCTTCCCCCCTCCAAGAAAAAGGAAAAAAAATTTCCCTTTACTTTTTAATTATTTTGACTTTGTTTCATTATTTCTTGATGTCTCATTGAGTAGTTTGCTTCCACTTGCCCAATTCTGATCTTTAAGGAATTATTTTCTTTGGAAAGTATTTTTCTTTTAGACCTCTTTTTTTCCATTTGGCCAATTTTTCTTTGAGAGGAGATTACTCCTCCTCTTAAGGAGCCTACATTCTGGGGCACAGTGAGAGATGGGAACAAAATGTAAACAGAAACTAAAATATATAGAAGATGAATATAAAATAATTTGGGGGACAGGGAGAGAATTGCATTCTCTTAGTAACTAAGGGCTAAGTACCTCTGTGAAAGAAACAGAAGGTGTGAACTCTATCTCCTGTTGCTGACATAACAGGAAAGGGCTAGCTGAAACAGGAAGCCTCTGTGTGTGTGTGTGTGTGTGTGTGTGTGTGTATGTGTAAGAAAACCCTGAGAGAGAGGCAGTCAGAATCAAGAAATTTCCTCCTGGTGGCTCCTGGTGGAGGGAGCAGAATTTTCACAACATCTGGAAGCTGGGCTGCTGGACTGAGAACTGAGTTGGAGTTTTCTATGAGACCAGAATTTGTTGAAGGCTGAAGCTGCTGCCAAGAAGGCTGCCTAGAAGGCTGAGAAAGCCACCTGGAAGTCTGCAATTTTTTTGTGAAATCGTTGAATGATTAAGTAAGGAGGGTTTCCCCCTTAGGGATACCAGATGATTATTCTTTTGTTTTTTGTTTTAAATATTGTGATCACTTTGATGAAAACTATGTGGCCATTTTAATGTTGAGCTATTGTGAACACTATATTGTAATTTTCTGTGATAAGATGTAATGTTGTGAATATTATATTGTGATTTGTTGTGAATGTTTGCCTTGATTTGTTATGGAATAAATGGAGGGTTCACTATACTGTGCAACCAGAACCTTAAAAGCTATTCACAGTAGCATTCTTTTGGGAAGCTGCTTGTGCATGGCGTTACACTAGAATTACTAGTATTGACAATATTGTTTTGTTTTGAGACAGCAGTAGTTTATAACTTTGTGGAAAAGGACATCGGCACATAAGATTAAGAACTAGAAGTGTCCTGGAATCCCTGAAGACATTCAAAGTAGAAACGGAATGAAAGAGCCAAGTGACTCACACTCTATTTGATTTATTTTGGCTTGAGAAATGTGGATGTTGTCTTAGCCATGCTATTAAGTTAAAAATATTTACTAAATTCCAAAAGTACACATACCACCCAGGCTGGGGGAATGTCTAGATTACTAAAATATATTGACAAGTACTTTAAACAAGCATTGGTCTCTGTGTTGCAACTCTGCTATTCATATCAGCAACTGCTTACATTTCAGAGAAATGACTTTTCCCCACATCTGGAAAATGGGCAGAACAAGTGAGGGCAGCAGAGTAGGATAATCTCTTGTAAACAGACCAAGAAAATTCCCACAGTGTCAAGTTGCTGGGAAGAGTTTTCACAGATGCAAGGCCATTGTTGACCGCCTTTTACTGCTCCCACCCTGGAAACATTCAGAAAGTACAGGCCTATCATCAGGCACTTGTCCAATTATTCTTTGACCTTAGGCTAAATAAATAAACCTGATTTCTTAGTGCACGTCAACATTTAGGTTTGTTTCTGGCAATGGCCTGCCATCTTGGTCATAACAACCATTCTGGATTTCCTGCCCCACCCCAGGGAAGCAGATTCACCCCTGGTAACAGCTCTATTACTAAAGATACTAACAAAGGTTATGTAATTTTTCTTTGGGCAGCAGCCCAAGAGACAGTATGATGAAATAGGAAGAACACTGAACTTGAAATCAAGACCCAGCTTTCTTTGAGTCCTGTCCTTGGCACTTATATGACCACTACAAGTCAGTTTGTCTCTCTAGAGCTTTGATATTCTCATGTTCTAGCTTTATTTTTTCGCATGGGACCCTTCTCTAGTTCCCCCAGCTACTAAACCCTCCTTCAAAGAGTTACCTTCTGTATGTTTTATGTATAACCATCTATGCGAATGTTGACTTTCCATTAGAAGGTAAGACACTTAAAGGCAGATAGTGTTTTGGTTTTATTTTTGTATCAACAACGTAAGTGCCTGGAATACAAGAGTCACTTAATAAATCCTTGATGTTGTATTAATGAGCAATTAAAGCTTTCCAAACGTGAAATGGGGGTAGGGAGTTTCTTCCAGAAAAGGTGGGTTCTTCTTCATTGCAAGTCCTTATCCAAAGGCTGGATGATCTCTTGATGATTATATTGCAGAGGAAATTCTTCAGGCAGGATTGAACTGAGATCTCTAGGAACTCCAAAATTTTATGACATTAATCTTTAATTTAGAGATAATACCTGTGAAGAATGCATTTTGTCAGACTTAGGGACTATATAAGCATAAAGTGCCTTTGTTATTATAGTTGGGATGTTTGCATGTATAAGAGTTGCTATTCAGTCTAATAAAAACATTATTTCCTTATTTTATGACCATTAAAACACTAATATATCTTCAGTTAATGGTTCTTTTTACTTGCCTAATATAGATATTTCAGACAAAGATGCTTTGTGCTCTCTTCACATTACTTATGTGGACACAGCCTATACTGAAATTCTTTCTTATTTTCACTTCTGAAAAACAGCTTTTATGTTTCCTGGCATCCTGCCACTGCTCCTGTCAAAAGAAGGCCCATCTGTGGATATATCAGCAAAGAAAAGTGTTGCATTCTTACTCCCATTGAAATGAATGGAAATTGTCTTACAATTTCATTTCTGAAAAGGTAAATGAAGCAACCATACAGAAAGGCAAGGGAGACTGACACTTCAAATATAACATGCAGGGAATGGTGGGGACACAAGGGGCAATTAGGGACATTTAAAAATATTACTTTTTATATACACATATTTTTAATGCCATAAAATTCCATTGTTCATAGCATAGAGGGGGTTTTATTTTGTAGCTAAGTCAAGTCCAGATGAAGACTCCAAATTTCATGTGCATGTTAATGAAGAAGGATTAAAGTTTCATCCAAGTATTTGATTTATTTGAGATATTTGTTTTATTTATTTTGTTTCTATTCAGTGTTATAATCAGTTGGTATATTGAACATAGATGGGATTCTATCATTCATTTTAATGATGGCTATAGTGGGTAGCTGGGTAGAAGTGCCAGGTCTGGAGTCAGGAAGACATGAGTTCAAATCTGGCCTCAGAAATTTACTAGTTGTGTGACCCTGGACAAGTCCCTTAACCTTGTTTCCTTTGGTTTCTCATTTGTAAAATGAACTAGAGAAGGAAATGACAAACACTCTAGCATCTTTGCCAAGAAAACCCCAAAATGGGGTCATAGAGAGGAACAACAACAGTGGCAAAAATACTGGATTTGGAATCACAAGATCTGTGTTCAAATTCTTCTCCTGCTTCTTCCTCATGGAAATTTGGGCAAATCATTCGGCCTGCTTTGGCTTCAGTTTACCTCTCTGTAAAATTAGGTAGTTGACCTAGAAAATCTGTAAGATTCCTTCTGCTTCTAAATCTCTGATCTCTGAAATCTAGTTCATTATCTTGCTTGACTACTTAAATCCAAATGTATTTGACTTATTGAGAGAGTTCCATCCTTTATTTGTCTTCCTTTTTAGAGCCTTAGGATATGCAGTCATTCTGAATTTTGCACTTAGAGTTGGCTTGAAGTTCTCACCAAGAAACTCCATCTCTCACTCTGGGTATCATTGGTTGTCCCTCTTCATCTCTTCCACCTAGTTTCTCTAACTTATTTAAAGTATCAACTAATATCTTCTACAAGAAGCCTTTCCCTGTTCTCTTTAATTCTAGTGCCTCCCCTCTGTTGATTATTTCCAATTTATCCAGTTCATTATTTGTACATCATTGTTTGCATGTTGTCACCCACATTTGACTGTGGGTTCCTTAAGATCAGGGGTTGTCTTTTGCCTTTCTGTGTATCCCCAGTACTTAGCACAGTGCCCAATATATAGTAGGTGCTTGATAAATGTTTACTGACCAAGTGACACTCAGAGGGTGTCATTTCCAAACTTTGTCTGCTTCAAACAAATGTTTTATTTCACCTCTGTCTGGACCTAAGTTTGATCAGAAAGAGTGAACAGAATAGTGAGACAAAAATGGTGAGAACCTTATGAGAAATGGCCGTGTGTTTTCACAATTCATTCCGGCCAGAGAGCACAAGAGTAGGCATAGTGAAATGTACTAGACCTTAGGAAAATTGATTTCTAAAAGCTTAGTGGAAAATTTGGGATTATTGCGTGTCCTAAGACTGTAAAAAAGAAGATGGATCAAGGATGGGGCTCTCTCAAGAATTTAGTTCTGATGACACAGTCACAATCTCTATGAGGCAACGAAGGCAAAGGCATCAAAAAGACACCAATAGAGCTGCACAGAGAACTCCAAACAGCTCAGTGGAAAAATAGTATGTATGAATGGCAAAAGAAGGAAAAAGCTAATGGTGGAGGGGCTGTGGAAAGACAGGGACATATGCATTTTTAGAGGAATTGTGAATTGGTCCCACAATGCTGGAAAACAATTTAGAATTTATATTAAGAAAGTGACTCAAATGTCTTTTTCTTTTGACGCAGTGATCTTTCTGATAGATATTTTACCCCAAGGAGGTCAAAGAAAGGTTCTATGTACTGCAGGACATTCATAGCAGCTTTCATAGGAGCAAAACAGAAACAGTGTAGATGCTTATCAATTGGGAAATGGCTAAACAAATTGGGGTATATGAATATAATTCATTAATATTACTGTGCTTTAAGAAAAAAGGAATACAAAGAATTCAGAAGAGCATGGGAAGACAAATTGATGCAAAGTAAAGTAAGCAGACCTATGAAAACAGTATAAATTGTGTGTACAACAATGCAAACAGGAAAAAAGACAAAACTGAACAGTGTGCAATTATGATGATAAAGCTTAGAGCCAAAGAAGAAAAGAGAAAATGTGCTTTGCTTCCTTCTTCGCAGCAGCGGGAAACTAACAGTGTGGAACTTTGTATATAACATCAAACTCAATTGATGTTGTTGGTTTTTTGCTGCAGGGTTTTGTTTTGTTTTGGTTTTTCCCCTCTTAATCTTTGATACAAAAAAATGTATTTTGGGGGTAAGAGAACAGGGAGAAATATATTTGGAAATAAAGGTGACATGGAAATATAAAAAAGACATGTATTAAAAATTGAAACAGGCATGTAAGCAAGGGAAAATATGAATGATTAGCATGGAACTGTTACTACAATTTCAGGAAAACTAAAGACCACAAGAAACTGAAGCTTCAAAAATATGCAAAGTACAGGGGCAGCTAGGTGGCACAGTGAATAGAGCACCAACCCTGGATTCAGGAGGAACTGAGTTTAAATTTGTCCTCAGACACTTGACACACTTCCTAGTGTGACCTTGGGCAAGTCACTTAACCCCAATTTCCTTGCCTTCCTTCCTCCAAAAAAAAATTCAAAGTACACTCCTTATTTGGCATCTGCCACAGTGTTCAGAGGACTGTTTCTAGCCAACATCCCAGCAAATGGTCCTTGCCTGCCCTCAAGCCTAGAAGCCCCCAAGAGGTGGCAGTCCATGCAAAGCCAGACCTTTCACCAGACCACACTTGTGACTTTTTCCAGGGCAAGGATGCCTCAGAACTAGAAAGAGGGAAACAAGATATAGTTCTCCATTCTCCTGAGGTTGTATCACGGAGGATAAAGGTTGAAGGAGGATGAAGCCAGGAAGAAAGTTCTGCATTTTCCTAATGACAGCTCCCCAAAGGTTACAATAAATAAGGATTTCTTGGATCTGATTTATAGTGTGAATGAATTTTTGCAGTTCATAGGTCCTCCCTCTTGTTTCTGATCAATGAAGCACTTTTTAAAAATTAATATTATTTTCATTCATATTTTAAAAAGGAACCATAACTCTTCATAGTTATACATGTCACCCTTCTCTCTTATTGAGGAGACAGTATTCTATTTTTCTTTTTTTTTTTTTTGGTCAAAGCAAAAAGTAAATACTTTAGAACTGCTAAAGATATAAATAAAGTGAGTAATGTTTAGAGTTCCACACGGTAAGAAAAATATGAAGACACAAAATATGAACATTTTGTTGTTGTTGTTGTTTCAGAAAAGAAAAAGAACAAAGGAGGGAGGGAGGTCAACTACCTGGGTTGGGGTAGAGCTCTAATGCTAACAGATGACAGGGTCTAAGAGCTATTGTACAACTGCTGTTTTGTTTTTCTCTTTTCCATCCATGATCTTTAAACCAAAAAGGAGAAAACAGAAATGATTATGAGGGAATTCAAGTCCCTTCATATGTGGGATATGTGAGGCAATTATATGAGAATCCCTTAGCTACTCTAAGTGACCTGGCCCAGACAAGTTATATCCTGGGTGTCAGGGCCTGTCCGCACTGCTTAAAAGATACTGAGAAGAGCATGTCAGTCATGGCAATGAGGCTGGCCTTCACACAAGTAGCTAGTTGCCAATCTGGTCCCACCTGCTTACCCTATTTCTTGCTCAACGCCTTTTGGCTCTTATCCTTGCTTGGCACATTGTCCCCAATATTGATTTTCAGTCCCTGCTCTTTTTTTTAAATTAATTAATTAATTTTTATTGACTTGTTTGTTTACTTTTAGTTTACAAGATTCAGTTCCAGAATCAGTGCCTGTTCTTGCTTCATCCCCCCTGGTGTTTGGCACATGGTTTCCCAGTCCCTTACCTGGTCAGACTTGAAAAGAATAACCCCTGGCTATGTCTTTTCCTGATCAGATCCAGACTCCACCTGCAGGCAGTCATCTTATCAAGTGACCACTTAGGAGGTGACTGTTGTCAACCTCAGATAAGGTTTTGCTATGCTCTACTGATTCCTGTAAATAGCGTACATTTGCAATCTATATTTAGCCCCATTGTTTGTCAGGATCAGCTTCACAGCAGAAGAAAACATAAATCAATGACTTGGTATGATTATGGAACCCTTTCTTTAAAGAGGCAGAGAGAATGGGAGAATTAGCATTAGACCAGAGAGAATCAAATGTGTTCATTTGCAAAAAAGGGAAGATTTCACAAACTGGAGACAAGTGAACTTTGTGTATGTATTTAAAGTGGATCTATAAAAACAGTATAAATTTTGGGTACAACAATACAAATGGAAAATAAGACGAAAGTGAACAGTGTGCAATTATGATGAGCCAAAGATATTCAATCGTATTCTTTTTTTTTCTTCTCTGTTTTGCACTGGATGGGAACAGTGAATAAAGCACTGAACCTGAAGTCAGAAAGACCTGAGTTCAAATCCAGGCTCAGATCCTGTGTGTGTGAACCTTGGAAAATCACGTAATCTCTATCTGCCTCAGATTCCTCAACCATAAAATGGAGACAGTATCTTCCAGGGTTGTTTTGAGGATAAAACAACATGTCTGTAAAGTGCTTAGCACAGTGCCCAACACATAGTAGGCACTTAATAAAGCTTGGTCTCTTCCCTCGTAGCCCTTTCCATTTTGGAGGGGCATCATTATCACTCACCCTCCTCTCCCCTCAAAATTCTACCCTTCTTTAAAAAAAAAATCTAACTCTCCCTTGTGACAAATTCTAAGTCGACTAAAATTAATTCACAAGCTGGCCATGTCTGAAGATATATGTCTCATCCATTACCTCTCTATTAGGAGGTAGGTAAGCATGCTTCATTACTGGACCAGTGAGCATGACTTCCATCCTTATGAGAGTTGAGAGTAGATTGATAAATAAATGCTTTATAAATAAATGTTTTGTGAAGGTAGACATTCAGCATCATGAAAAAGAATTAGCTTGAGTCCTCATTTTGGTAAATTTACTAGACTTAGAGCTCAAGGAAATTCTATAAACATAGACTCTTTAGTATTAACAAAAGTGGATCCAAAAAACTAACCAGCAAAATAATCTGTGTCTGACAGAATATGCAGTTTTCCACAGTCACAGTCCTCTATCTTTCCAAAGAAAGGAGGAAAGTAGAAAACATATTCTTTTTGTTTTGTTTGGGTTTTTGTTTTTTTATTTTTTATTTTTCAAATGATTTATTTATTTTTAGTTTTCAACATTCGCTTTTATAAGATTCTGAGTTCTAAATTTTTCCTCCTACTTCCCATTCTCCTTCTCCAAGACAGCATACAGTCTGATACAGGCTATACATATACAATCATATTAAATATATTTCCACATTAGTTGTCTTATGAAAGAAGAATCAGAATAAAAGGGGAAAACCACAAGAAAGAAAAAAACAACAAAAAAGAGAAAATAGTATGTTTCATCCTGCATTCAGACTCCATAGTTCTTTCTTTGGATGTGGATAGCATTTTCCATCATGGATTTTTCATCATGGAATTGTCTTAGTTCTGTGCATTGCTGAGAAGAGCTATGTCTATCAAAGTTATTCTTCACACAATATTGCTGTTACTGTGTACAATATTCGCCTGGTTCTGCTCACTTCACTTTGCATGAATTCATGTTAAGTCTTTCAAGGTTTTTCTGACGTCAGCCTGCCCATCATTTCTTATAGCACAATAGTATTCCATTATATTCATATACCACAACATCTTTAGTCATTCCCCAATTGATGGGTATCCCCTCAATTTCCAGTTCTTTGCCACCAGAGAAAGAGCTGCTATAAATATTTTTGTACATGTGGGTCCTTTTCCCATTTTTATGATCTCTTTGGGATGCAGACCTAGTAGTGGTATTGCTGGATCAAAGGATATGCACAGTTTTATAGCCCTTTGGGCAGAGTTCCAAATTGCCCACTTGAATTGTTGGAGCATTTCACAACTCTGTCAACAATGCATTGGGATTCCAATTTTCCTACATCTTCTCCAACATTTATCATTTTCCTGTTTTGTCATATTAGCCAATCTGGTAAGTGTGATGTGATACCTCAGAGTTGTTTTAATTTGCATTCCTCCAATCAATTCTTTATTTGTATGTTGACAAGCAGTTAATTTAATTTTGTTTATAAGTGATTTATAAAAAGAATTAAATGGTTTTTATTTCACATTGAGAATGTATTTTTAAGTGAATAAAATATCTCAAATAGATATGCAGTATTTTTTTAAATTAACTTTTGTTTATTTTTAGTTTACATCATTGATTTCCACAAGAATTTGAGCTACAAATTTTCTCCCCATCTTTCCCCTACCCCCCCCAAAACAGCAATCCTACTGCATACACCCTACCCCAATCTGCTCTCTCCTATATCCTTCCCCATCACCCCTCTGACTTTCTGGTAGAGCAAGATGAACCTTCCTATCCCAGTGCCTGTATATCTTATTTCCCAGTTGCATGTAAATAACAATAATAATAACAATAAAATATATACATATATATTTTAACATATGATTTTAGAACTTTAAATTTTAGATTCTTTCCCTTCTCCCTTGTTGCTCAACCCCACTGGAAAGACAAGCAATTAAATACAGGCTGTACATGTGTAGTTTTGCAGAACATCTCCAAAATGGACATATTGTGTAACGCTGACAATATTTCCCTCCTTTCTATCCCACCCTCCCCTTGTTCTATTCTCTACTTTGTCCCTGTCCCTTTACAGAAATGTGTGCTTCTAAGAACTCTTCCCCCACATCCCCTCCCCTCAATCATCCCCCCTCTCATCCCCTTTCCCCTACTCTCTTGCAGGGCAAGATACCCATTTTAGAGTGCATTCAATGGTATGTAAATAGTTCAACTTTGATAAGTTCCTTATGATTTCTTTCCCATGTTTATCTTCTCATGCTTCTTGTTCTTGAATGTCAAATTTTCTATTCAGTTCTGGTTTTTTCATCAAGAATGCTTGAAATTCCTCCACTTCACTGAATGAAGTTAAATTCGATGAGAGTAAGGTTAACCCATTCCCTTTTTGCTTCCTGTTCTTCCCCTCCATTGTAACAGTTATCCCTTGCCTCTTCTATGTGAGATGATTGACTCCATTCTGTCTCTCCCTGTCTCCTCTCATTCTATTCCTCTCCCACCTCTTAATTTCACCTTTTAAAGTATCATCCCTTCCTATTCAATTGATCCTGTGCCCTCTATGTACACATATATATACACACTCCCATATGTATTCATATGCATATATACCCTTCTCTCT
>JAQQSW010005059.1:0-14288 GCA_028646575.1 Pseudocheirus occidentalis | reverse complement strand
AAAAAAACACTAGTCTTTCCTTTTTAAGGTCTCTAGAGAAACTAAATTTTTCCCAATGTTTTAGAAGACAACCCAAAGGCGAACTTTGGGGAGCCACAGGTAAAGGGTCTTTAAATCCCTTCCACCATAAAAGAAGGTTTGCAAATAAGACTCGAAAAACAAACAAAAATAAGACAAGTTCCCCAGTACTAAGAGAATTTAAAGAATCTGGCTCACATTTCCAGATGAGGCGTCTGTCTTTGTCCTCCATTCTTCAGAAGCTGAGCACATGTCCATTTTCTCCAAGATGAGTACCTAGCTGTCTGACCTAATGGGACCTGAGAGGTCAGGCCCACAAAAACAAAACACAAAACAAAACACACACACACACACAAAAAAACACACCAAAAAAAAAAAAACCCACCACACCTCCAAGCTACTTGGAGGACAAGAAAGCAATAGGGAAAAAGAGAGGCTTAAGTACCTTCCAGTGCCGGCTGGAGAAGAGCTTGAGATTAGCAATGTTTCCCTGGTGTCAGGGAACCATGAAAATGAAGAGGTTTAGGTTAGGGCTTCCTGAGACCCCAAAATACCAACATGCCGGGTCCTGCAGAAAGAATTCCACTCAAGTCTTCTCAGCCAAGGAAAAAAGTAAAGTTTATTTAAAGTTCAAGTTTGCCATGTGGGGTAGACTCTTAAGGAGACAGTCTATGCTAAGCTATCTATGGCACCCTCACACATAGTAAGTCTGTGCTAAGCTATTCCAAGGCACTTTCACATCCAGGGAGCGAAGATAGGGTCTTATATACAGAGAAATCTAGGGGTGGTTCTGAAGAGGAGTCCAGGGAGGGTCTTCAGGAGGAACCAATGAGTTCAGACTCCAGTAATGAGTTTGGGGAGGGTCTTCAGGTGGAGTTAATGAGGTCAATGCAAGAGTAGACTGATATTTTGATAGGCTCAAGAGTGGGAAGCACATGGACAAGGAGGGCCAGGCTAGTAATAGGTTTGCCACAGTGAAATATTTACGGTGTCTGCAAATGCCTCCTGAAGATTCAATCAGACTTCAAGAGTTTCCCAAAGGGGGTGGCTAGGTGGTGCAGTGAATAGAGCATCGGCCCTGGAGTCAGGAGTACCTGAGTTCAAATCCGGCCTCAGACACTTAACACAAAAAAAACTAGCCATGTGACCTTGGGCAAGTCACTTAACCCCAACTGCCCTCCAAAAAAAGCAAAAAAAAAAAAGTTTCCCAGAGTATGTACCTCAGAGATTCAAGTAGAGCTCAAAAGGGGGGTCCCAGAGCCTACACCTCATCATAAGGACTTTCTTCAGGGTTACTTAGCAAGTAAATGTGAGAGTTGGAATTCTGGAACTCTGGGGTTAGTGTTCACTGTGCCCCCTAAACTGCACATTTCCCAAAGAGGAGGCTGGGACCCTGAAACAGAAGGAAAAATTGCCTAAGGGTGTGTGTTGGGGGAGGGCACTCTAAGGCTGAGCCACTGAATACTAATCCATTTACCACCCGCTTCTGCCCAGATGAATGCAGGTTTGGTGTTTGGGAGATCTCCTCCTGACCCCCAGGGGACAACAGTGGGGGCTGAAGAGGACAAGGTGAACTGTAATCGATATTGTGAGATTCCGACTTGGCTCTTGTGAGGGGTGACTGAGATTTTGTTTCCACAGAAATTATCTAGACATAATTTGTGAAATGTGACAGTAGCCGAAAGGGGGGGTGGTATGGCTCAGAAGGTGAGAGCAGCCACCTTCTGTTCTGAGAAAGCCTTTCCTCTGGGTATCAAACACTGCCAGACCAGGTGTAGCTCCCTAAAGGTGAGCCCCACAAACCCTGACCCCACCTCAGATGAGGGCACTCTTCTTGTGGCCATCCTGGGGTGAATTTTCAACTCACACTTGTGTCGGCTCTTGTGTCTTTACTCATGTTGTGGAGATCCTAAAATCTGAGGCAGACATCGTAGGGTGGGACTAAAAGTGTCCGTGGATTGGCATTGCTTAACTAAATAAAGTCTAAAGAGAATGAGGAGAGAATGGAAATGTGGATATGAGAGATTGAAGAAGGGGTGGAGACCTGTGCAGGAGGAGGGGATCAGGCATTTTCCAATAGGCTGCAACCCTGAAGTGCCTGGAATGCCAATGGAATACAGAGGAGGGAAATGCTCAGTCAAAAAAGGCTTTCTGTGTGCTCACACCCCTTTCCACCAGGAATGGAGACAGGAAAATTATATAAAATAAAAATCTTTCTTTAATTCACAGAGGGCATGTGGTGTTTTTTAGGCAAGATTGATGGGGCACAGGCTCTGGGAATCCCCTTGAATCTTCCCACTTGATCTGACGTTCACCTGGGGCCATAAGCCTCCCATTATCACAGCTCCCTGAGCCTAGCCCTCTATTGTCTGTTAAATCCAGGTAGTCTTCAACTACTTCCCAAATTTAATCCCATTCTCTTGGTTCCTGGAGTCTGACCTCTAGTCACCCCAGACTACTAGACCACCCCTAGATCCCTCCCACCATCTTTCTGTATAGAAGACCCATTGAGTTTCCATGAAGGGGCTCATATTCCTTTTAAGAGTCTAGCGGATGGTGAGCTTCCTTAAGAATCTACCCAATATCTTTAATAAACTTTGTTTTCTCTGGCTGGGAGAAAGCTTAAGTTGAATTCATTCAGGCATGTAAGGGGAGAGTGAAAACTTCCCAGGCGGTTTGAAATTGTTAACTTCCCTCTTCCTCCTCAATTGCTGCTGTCAATTAGCAGCAAGTGTCTTTTCTTCGAAAATCTTTCCACCCTCACTTTCATTTCTTTTGTCCTCTTTCCTGCCTCTTCGGCCCCTCCTCCTGGCCAGTGGGAGTCAGGGACAGCCCAGGCTCACTCTTCCTCCCTGGCTTTGGGACCCTTCCCCTCCCCCCCCCCTTTTCCTTGCTGTCAAATCAGCATCCTTGTTCTTTGTAAACAACTCTCTCAGCCACTGAGAGGTAGTGCCAGGCTTCCCTGTGACTTCCCATTAGTCCTGAGACCTAAGTCGGCCTCTCAAAGGAGACAGCCAGGAAGGGGGCTTGACTGCATTAGGGTATAAATTCTTTTCGCTGTCTTTTATAACATGCCTCTCCTCCATGATGAGTCATGGGGAAGACCACCTTCTCCCGGGGAAGACAATAAACTCTGTGTTTATTTTTTTGTTAAATTAAGGATGAGGGTTATTTTTCATCCCAAACAGGCAAGACCCTTTGTGTCGGTATTTTGTGGCTCTGAGCACCCCTAAACCTCAATAAGGTGATTATTTCTCACAGCTCTTCATCCCCAGGCCCTTGAAAATCCTGTGTCTGGGGGGATTTGGGTCTAACTGCAGAATCAGTCCACTAGCACTTAAGTGATGCTGTCTACCCTTGGTCACCCCCCTCCACCCCCACCCTCTGGTGCCTGTGGAGGGATCCAAGGACAAGCTGTTAGGATCTGAGGGAACTTCTTCCTTGGGGGAGTGGGTAGGGCAGACACAAATGAGGAAATGTTGTATACAAAGCTTATGTAATAATAAATACCCCCAGGGACTGGCGGTCCAGGCTGAATATGGAGGCCCACTTTGTCAGCATCAGACCAGGGATTCCAAATGGTTGGAAGGCAGGGCAGGGAAGAGTGTGATAGAGAGTGGAAGGGAGACATGGAACAGGAGATGGACATGTTGGGTATGAAGGAGCAGGACCACAGCCAAGGACAGGAGCATCAGCAGATACAGTCTGGGTTTGGGACCTTTGGGATTAGGAGTGAGGGCAGAGGGCTTCACCTGACCACACCCTTTGAAGAAAGTACACTGATCTGGCTTGGATTATCATGCCTCAGGCTCTAGGTGAAAGGAGAGAGGGGAGCAGGGAGACTGTCATCAGTATGCTTCTGCTTCCTTGGGTTTCAGGGTGGATAGGAGGATTCCTTTTAATAATCACCAGCACAGGGGTGGCTACATGGTGCAGTGAGTAGAATGCTGGCCCTGGAGTCAGGAGGACCTGAGTTCAAATCCAGCCTCAGACAGTAACACTAGCCATGTGACCTTGGGCAAGTCATTTAACCCCAATTGCCCTGCCCTCCCCCCTCTAAAAGAAAAAAGAAAAATAATGATCACCAGCAGAAGCAGCCTCTAAGTAACACCCCGCATCCCAACTCTTCCAGAACCCTCAGCCCCAGATAAACTCTCCTTTTAAGCTGTCCAGGTAAACAGGTCTCATTTCACCAAGAGCACCCTCTTCCCTCACCTTCCCTCTGCCTCACTGTTCTCAGTGCTCCAATCCATCTTCCACTCAGCTATGGCACAGTGGAAAGAAGGCACAGTGGGGTGGGAGTTGGCTCAAATATGGATGGGTGTATGACCCTGGAATGGGGGTAATAGCAGCGTCTACCTTACAGAGTTGTGAGGACCAAAGAACTTAGCACAGTGCTGGGCTTGTGTTAGGTGCTTACTCAGTATTAAACTGAGCTTCCTAAAATGTCTTCCCAACCGCCTCCCCCCACGGCCTAATAAAATGTAATTTGTCCCAGTTACCTTTATTCACAAGATACACCTTTTCAAGGCAAAAGTATATTTGTATTTAAATCAGGTATAAAGCTGAACACTTGGACCTTAAAATGCAGGATTTCCTCATTTCTTTACCTTGTTTTGACATGAGTTTTATCAAGTCCTTCTCTGTTCAAGACTCTCTTTGGTCATAGAAGAAAAGGAGACACTTTATTAAGTTCAGGTAAGAGGAAGTCCTGTTCATAGCCTCAGTGTCCCCACCCCCTTCCCAGGGCGTCTTTTCAAAGCAAGAATGTATACAAAGCTGAAGGAATGGGAAGGCCATATCCTGCATGAGGATCTCTGTCTGTTTCCAGGGAAATAAGAACTTTTCTATGAATTAAAGAGGCAGTCCCCTTACTGACTAAGCTCAAACTAAATTTAGGAGCCAGAATTGTGAGGAAACACTCAAAATTGTTTCTCAGCTTGTACCCGCTCTGTGCCAAGGCCAGTCAAATCACCGCTGTCCTGCCCCACCCTCCACCCAGCCGAGGGGATGAGGACATTTCTTTTCACAAGACCTTGGGCAGGGGTCCAAGAATTTCAAAACTGAAAGTCCACCAAGAAGAAAATTGATGCAGCTGCCAGTCACAAAACCTGCTTCAAGCTTATGGGCTCCAGGCAGCCAGAGCTGACCTGGGTGGCCTGGGTTAGTCAGGGCTGGGCAGAGCCTTGGTCTCTTGTGAAATCTCTAGCGGGGCAACTATTGGTTTGCTTGGAAATGAAGGGACATTGAGTAATCAGGGCCAGAATCCAAAGACACTCTCACTCAGCCATGTCCATGAGCATCTTTTCTGGCCAGGTCTCACGTGACTCCCAGGTGCCAACCTCCTCTCCGAGGCTGGAAGAAAGGTCCCTGGGGAGCTGCTGACACGGTGCAGGATTCCACCTAAGGGTGGCTGAGACCAGGGAGTTGAGTCCAAGGAGGGCAAGGATGGTTTGACAAGTTTGGCCGGATGAACCTCGTTTCCTTGTCTGACTAAATGAGACGAGGGAATGTCCTGGTTATTTAGTTTGCTCGGGTCTCAGCACCTCTCAAACTGCTCTTATGGAGAAGATGGAGAGGAGGAGAGAGAGGGATTAGAAAACAGGACAATCGAATGGATTTGGAGACTCAAAATACTAGTGGTTAATCCCTCAGGGGGTCTCCAATGGAGTGCCCCAGGGATCTGTTCTTGATCCTGTTCTGTCCAACAATTTTTGTTTCCCAAAACTTTTTGTTCAACACACTTTGTCGGTGCCTTGCACAAAGGCCTTGAAGGCAGCTCTCAGATGTGCACATGACAGAGCTGGGATAGGGAGTCAAAACACGGGGTGAAAGAGTAGAATCTTAAAAAAAAATTTTCTCCATTATATGTTCTCTTTTTTTTTTTTTTTCTTTTTTGGAGGTAGGAAGGCAGGGCAATTGGGGTTAAGTGACTTGCCCAAGGACACACAGCTAGTAAGTTCCATTATGTGCTAAAATAATTTTTAACATTAAAAAAAGTTTTGGTTTTCAAATTCTTTTCTTCCTTTTTATCTCCCCCTTCTTTCTCCCTGAGTCAGTAAACAATCCAACATAGTTATACATGTGCAATCATATAAAACATTTCCATATTAGTCATTTTGTACAAGAAGACTTAAACAGAAAAAGAAGAATGAAAGAAAGAAAGTAAAAAGCAGCCTGCTTCAGTCTGTCTTCAGAAACCAGCTCTTTCTCTGAAGGCAGAGAGTGCGCCCCATTTAGGGCTCCTTTAGGATCGTCTTGGTTGTGGTATTGCTAAGAACAGCTAAATTGTTCGCGTTTCTTCATCACAGAGGGTTACTGTATACAACACTCTCCTGGTTCTGCTCACTTCACTCTGCATCAGTTCATGAGAGTCTTCCCAGGTTTTTCTGAAACCATCCTCTCGTTATTTCTTACAGCACAATAGCATTCCATTACACTCACATACTATAGCTTGTTCAGTCATTCCCCAGCATCCCTTGGTAGAGTCTGTGCAGTGCTGGCCACTATGGTATAGGAAGGGCCTGGATAAATTGAGGAGTTTCTAGAGGAGAGCCCCCAAGGCAAGGAAGGGTCTTCCATCCAAGGCATATAGGTGGGGACTAGGTGAAGGAACTGGGCAAGTTTCTCTGGAATATAAGAAAACTAGGGGGAGGAGGGGGCTGTAGTGTCTTCAGATATTCAAAGGACTACCAGTAAAAGACATTTTGATGTGTTCTCCTTCATTCCAGAGGACAGAAGCAAGGCAGTGGAGGGACTTGACCAAGAGACCAATCTGGTCAAGAAGTCAAGAGTGGCCACAGAGCAGACTGAGATGCAGGACATTGAGGGGAGGGGGGGGAGTCTCCTGGCCATGAGGTCAGCTGCAAAGCCATCAAAGGCCTCTCCCATTCTGAGAGCTGCTACCAAGACCTTGGAGCCTCATGCTTCATGTAGGACACATGCCCAGAATACACAGCAACATGGATGGAGCTCCCCGGAGAGGCAAATAGGTGACTCTGGCATTGCCCATGGGAGGGGAAGTACACATGCAGCCCAGACATCAGGAGCTAGAAAGCCAAGAGAGCAGTCTGACCCTGGCCGCAAAGGAAAGCAGTGTGGCTCCGTGGTCAGCACACCAGCTGCAGGCAGATGATCTGTTTCCAAGCTTAGTCTGATTCTCAGCATTTGGGGGTAAATGGTTTCATTCCCCCTCCCTAGCCTCAGTTTCTTCCTCTGTAAAATGGATGGAAGGAGGTGGTCTTTGAGGTCTCTTCTAGCACAAATCAATTTGACTTCAGCTGACAGATGGTGAAAAATGCCCCTCCTTTCAGGCATGCTTTGCTTACGGAGTACTTTGTAGAAAGGGAGGGCTCTGTGAGGTGAGGCAGAGGGTAGGAAGTGCTTTATTCTTATTTTTAAAATACCAGTAAACCACTTGAAAACTAATTTTGTAAAGAGCCAGGCCAGGGCCTTTGTTCTTAGGCTGCAGCTGAAAATGGCCTTGCTGAGAGCCCTAGACCCTGGCCTGTGTCCATTTAGGGGAGCGGTTCTCAACCTGTGGGTTATGTTCCATTTATAACAACGAAAATACATCCTGCATGTCAGATATTTACATCATGATTCATAACAGTAGCAAAATTACAGTTATGAAGTAGCAACGAAAATAATTTTATGGTTGGGGGTCACCACAACATGAGGAACCGTATTAAAGGCTTGCGGCATTAGGAAGGTCGAGAACCATTGATTTAGGGCAAAGCTCAACATTTGAAGGTGCCACAAATGTGTGGGCCCTTTAAGCAAAGGGGAGGGAAGTTCGGGAAAGAGTCACAAGGCCCAGGTGCAGATCCTGGCTCTGCTGAGGCAGGAGCCCATGTGTCCTCAGGCCAGGCCATTGCTCTGTGGGCTTGCCAAGGAGCCCTGGAGCTTCTGATCCCAGCCAAGCTTGGGAAGCCAAGGCCTGCACGCCCCATAGCATCTTTAGCTTAGTCTAAGCAGCCCCACTGGACAGTGGTAAGGCCAGGCTTCTGTTCTGGTTTGTATCCCTTTTCTGCTCCCATCCCTGGCAAGTAGCACATAGCTGCCTTATCCTCTGAATCTCAGTCAGTCAGTGGCCAAAGCATCTTTGCTGACTGAGTTGCTGTGGACTAAACTGGATTATTTGATGCTTGAAGGAAAGAAACCAGTAGAGCTGATGGGCTCTGACTGCTCCCTTCCCAGAGAGCTGTGAAGGACTACCCACAGAGTCCAGGAGAGATACAGGGTGCACAAGTCTGGGGTTGAGAAAATATTGCAAGTATCAAGAAAAAAACAGCTTAAGTATTGTTGATACACTCAGTATTTCACAAGACCAGTGGCTTATACATCAGTGGTTCTCAGCCTTCCTAATGCCACAACCCTTTAATATTCACATGTGGGTATATCTGCATGTGGGCTAACCCGCCTAGAGACGGATAGAGGAGCGGTGTCTCGGTTCCTAAGACCATCAGAAATACATGTTTTCCACAAACCCAGTACCTCTATGAACGCAACTACAAAACACTTTTCACACAAATAAAATCAGATCTAACCAACTGGAAAAACATCAATTGCTCATGGCTGGGTAGAGCTAATATAATAAAAACAACAATTTTGCCTAAATTAAATTACATATTTAGTGCCATACCAATCAATCTACCCAAAAATTACTTTACTGAGCTAGAAAAAGAAGTGACAAAATTCATTTGGAAGAACAAAAAGTCCAGAATATCAAGGCAATTAATGAAAAGAAATGTTAGAGAAGGTAGCCTAGCCGTACCAGATTTTAATCTCTGTTATAAAGCAGCAGTCATCAAAACTGCTTGGTACTGGCTGAAGAATAAAGTAGTGGATCAATGGAATAGATTAGGTACAAAAGACTCAATAGTCAAAGACTATAGTAACATACTATTTGATAAGCCCAAAGACCCCAGTTTCTGGGTTAAGAATTCACTATTTGACAAAAACTGCTGGGAAAATTGGAATATAGCATTGTAGAAACTGGGCATAGTTTCTACCATAACACCATGGTAGAAACACCATATACCAAAGTCAAGTCTAAATGGGTACATGATCTAGGTATCTAGGTATAAAGACTGATACTGTAAGTAATCTGGGGAAGCAAGGAATAGTTTACCTGTGAGATTTTGGAGTAGGGAAAACTTTATGGCCAAAGAAGAGTTGGAGAGCATTATAAAATGCAAAATGGATAATCTTGATTACATCAAATTTAAAAGTTTCTCTACAAACAAAGCCAATGTAACCAAGATGAAGAGGGAAGAGGGAAACTGGGAAAGAATTTTTACAACCAGTGTCTCTGATAAAGGCCTCATTTCTAAAATATACAGGGAATTATGTAAAATCTATAAGAATACAAGTCATTCCTCAGTTAATAAATGGTCAAAGAATACGAACAGGCAGTTTGCAGAGGAAGAAATTAAAGTTACCTATAAGCATATGAAAAAATGCTCTAAATCACTCTTGATTCAATAAATGCAAATCAAAACTACTTTGAGGCACCACATCTCACCAGTCAGATTGGCTAAGATGACAAAACAGGAAAATGACAAATGCTGGAGAGGATGTGGAAAAAATGGAACACTAATGCATTGTTGGCAGAGCTGTGAACTGATACAACCATTCTGGAGGGCAATCTGGAACTATGCCCAAAGGGCTATAAATAATTCCATACCTTTTGACCCAGGAACACCACTTCTGGGGTTGTATCCCAAAGAAATCATAGAAGCAGGAGGAAGACCCATATATACAAAAATATTTATTGCAGCTCTATCTGTGGTGGCAAAAAACTGGAAATTAAGGGGATGCCCATCCATTAGGGAATGGCTGAACAAGTTGTGGTATGTGAATGTAATGGAATACTATTGTGCTATAAGAAACGGGAAGGAGACGGACTTCATATTTACCTGGAGAGACTTATACAAACTGATGCTAAGCGAAAAGAGCAGAACCAGGAGAAATTTGTACACAATCATTGACACATCGTATGTGTGACGACCAACCTTGATAAACTGGACTCTTTTCAGCAACGCACAGCTATAAGTCAACTCTACAAGTCTCAGGATGGAAGGAGATGTCTACATTCAGAGAAAGATCTAGAAAGAACAGTTTAGATGGAGACTGAAGCAATCTACATGCTGTCATTTTTTTTCATGTTTGGTTCACTTTCTTTTTTTCCCCACTGTTCACTCCATTGGTTACAACCCTTCTATACAACCAGACTAATGTACAATGTTAAAGTATTTGCAGATTCTATACTTGACTGCATGCTGCCATGGGTGGAGGGTGTAGTTGGAGGAGAGGAAACTTGAATCTCAAGGGACTCTGGAACTAAATCTTGTAAACTAAAAGTTAATAAACAAATCAGTTTAATAAAAAAAAAAAGGAAATAATGCATTTTCCTATGGTCTTAGGCGACTCCTGTGAAAGGGTTGTTTGACCCCCAAAGGGGTCCTGACCCACAGGTTGAGAATTGCTGTTCTGGGTTTGGGATCAAAAATAACTTACCCAGGAAAGATGAGTTTAATCCTGAATGAAAAAATAAATGTTTAATGAACTGAAAGACTTTCAGGTGTTTGTGACAAAAAGACTGGAATTAAACGGAAATTTTGATTATAAGATCCAGAAGAAATACAAGGCAAACTTTAAAGACTGATTATAAGGGACTTAATGAGGTCAAACTACTTACTTCTTACTTATGAAAATTCTATTAATATTGTTAAAACTGTCATCATTACCAGGGTAGTTGGAAAGAAAGGTTCAAGTTGAGTCCAGTATGATGGAATGATTCTAAAAAAACAAAATTGGGAAGGTAAAGGCAAAAAGGAGCAATTATCTCCTACAGTTGGGGCTTACAAGGAAGGGCTGACCCAGAGGAAGTAAGTGGGGATGAAGGGCTGGTAGCATTGAAACCTTACCTTTCCCCCCCCCCATTTATTTATTTAATTAATTATTTTATTTGTCCCACTTATATATAGAAACAATTTTTAACATTCATTTTTCAAGCTTGAGTTTCAAATTCTATCTTTCCCTTCCCACAACCCTCATTGACAAGGCAAGCAATTTGGTATAGATTGTACATGTGTAGTCATGCAAAACATTTCCTTAATAGTCATGCTGTGAAAGAAAACATAGATTTAAAAAACCCAAGAAAAATAAATAATTTTTTTAAAGCATACCATCAGTTCTTTCTCCAGAGATAGCTAGCATCCTGAGTGCCTCAGAGTTGTCCTGGCTCATTGTATTGCTGAGAACAGCTAAGTCATTCACAGTTGATCATTGAACAATATTGCTGTTACTTTGTACATAGTACATTTCACTTTGCATCAGATCATTTAAATCTTTCCAGGTTTTTCTGAGGGCATCAAACTCATCATTTCTTACACTATAATAGTATTCCATGATAATCCTATACCACAATTTGTTCAGCCATTCCCCAATGGATGGATAGCCCCTCAACTTCGATTTCTTTGCTCCCAGAAAAGAGCTGCTATAAATATTTTTGTACATATATGTCCTTTTCCTTTTTGTTTATTATCTCTTTGGGGGTAGAAACCTAGAAGTAGTATTGCTAAGTTAAAGTATATGTAAGGTTTTATAGCCCTTTGCGTGTAGTCCCGAATTGCTCTCCAGAATGGTTGGATCAGTTCACAACTCCACCAATAGTGCATTAATGTCTCATTTTTCCCATATCCCCTCTAACATTTATCATTTACCTTTTCTATCCTATTAACCAATCTAATAGATATGAAGAAGTACCTCAGAATTGTTTTAATTTTAATTTCTCCAATCAATAGGTAATTAGAGTATTTTTTCATATGGTTAAAAAGCTTTGATTACTTCATCTGAAAACTTATCATATCTTTCGATCATTTGCCCATTGGGGAATGAGTCTTATTTTCATAAATTTGACTCAGTTTTCTATATGTTTGAGAAATGAGGCCTTTATCAGAGAAATTTGCTTCCAATTTTTTTTAGTTACTATTGCTAACTGTATTTCCCTCTATCCTACCCCCCCTCAAGTTTATTCTATTCTCTCTGTCTTCTCACCCTGTTTTTCTTCAAAAGAGTTTTGCTTCTGACTAGCACCTCCCTCAATCTGCTCTCCCTTCTATCACCTCTTTCCCACCTACTTTCCTGTAGGGTAAGATAGATTTCTATACCCAATTAAGTATGTATGTTATTCCCTCTTTGAGCCAATTCTGACTTGAGGATAAGGTTCACTCCCCCTCACCTTCCCTTTCTTCCTCCCACTGTAAAAGTTTTTCCTTGCCTCTTTTATGCGAGATAATTTGTACCCATTCTACCTCTCCCTTTCTCTTTCTCCCAGTACATTCCTCTCTCACACTTTTATTTCTTTTATATCATCCCTTCATATTCAACTCATACCTTTGCCCTCTGTCCATATATACTCCTTGTGACTACTCTAATAATGAGATAGTTCTTATGAGTTACAAATACCGCCTTCCTGTGTTGGAATGTAAACAGTTTAACCCTATTGAGCCCCTTATGATTTCCCTTTCCTGTTTACCTTTTTATGCTTCTCTTGAGTCTTGTATTTAAAAGTCAAATTGTCTATTTAGCTCTGGTCTTTTCATCAAGAATGCTTGAAAGCCCTCTGTCTTATGGAATATCAATCCCCACCCTCGCTCCCACCCTGGAAGGATCATACTGATTTTTTTTTTTGGTAGGTAATTCTTGGTTGTAACCTTAGCCCCTTTGCCCTCCAGAATATTATATTCCAAACCTTCTGATTTTTTTAAATGTAGAAACTGCTCGATTTTTTGTTATCCTGAGTGGGACTCCATGAAACTTGAATTGTTTCTTTTTGGCTGCTTGCAATATTTATTCCTTGACCTGGGAAGCCTAGAATTTGAGTATAATTCCTCATAGTTTTCATTTTGGGTTCTTTTAGGAGGTGATTGGTGGATTTTTTCTATTTCTATTTCATCTTTTGGTTATAGAATAGCAGGGCAGTTTTCCTTGATAATTTCTTGAAAGATGATGTATAGGCTCTCTCTTTTTTTTTTAATCATGGCATTCAGGTAGTCCAATAATTTTAAAATTATCTCTCCTGGATCTATTTTCTAGGTCAGTTGTTTTTCCAATGAGATACTTCATATTGTCTTCTTTTTTTTTATTATTCTTTTGGTTTTAATTGTTTCTTGATTTCTGAAAAAGTCATTAGCTTCCACTTGCTCCATTCTAATTTTTAAGGAATTATTTCCTTCAGTGAGTTGTTGTATCTCCTTTTTGCCTTTGGACAGTTCTGTTTTTTAAGGCATTCTCCTCATTGACTTTATGGATCTCTCTTACTATTTGACCTACTTTGTTTTTTAAGGCTTTATTTTCTTCAATAAATTTTTTTATGTTTCCTTTACCAACTTGTTTACTCATTTTTAATGATTTTCTTGAATTGCTTTCATTATTCTTCCCAATTTTTCATCTACCTGCCTTACTTGATTTTCAAAATCCTTTTTGAGGTCTTCCATGACCTGAGACCAATTTATATTTTTCTTGGAGGCTTTGGATATAGGAGCTTTGACTTTGTTGTCTTCTTCTGAGTGTATGTTTTGATCTTCCTCCTCACCATAAGAACTTTCTATAGTCATTGTTCCTATTGTTTGTTCATTTTCCCAGCCTATTACTTGGCTTTTAACTCTTTTTTAACATAAGGCTCTGCTTCCAGGGTGATGGGTGCACTGTCCCAAGCTTCAGGAGTTTAGTGCAACTGTTTTCAGAGATAGTTCTAGGGACCTGTAAATTTTCAATTCTTCCAAAGTTGTATGATCTAAGGAGACCTTTCTGCTGCTCTTTTCAGTTATCTTTGGCATCTTTGGGCTGAGAGGTGGGGAAACCACAACAATTGCCAGTGATTCAGTCACCTTGAGGTCTGCTCTGGGTTTGCTGGGTCCAGGTCTATGCTGGTATGGCCTGCCATCCTCTCCCACTCTGGTGCAATAGACCTTTCCTGAGACCTTATAAGTTGTCTTGGGTGAAAATTTGTTTCACTCCATCTTTTGTGGATTCTACTGCTCTAGGATTTGTTTAGAGTCATTTTAAAAAGTATTTTGGAAGATGGTGGCGTAGAAGCAGCAAAGCACCGCAGCTCCCACACAAACACGCTGAAAAACTCATAAAATGGGACGCTAAACAGATTTTCAAGCTCCAAAACTCTCCAAAAGACAGAAAGAACATCTGTTGCTACAGGCAGCGCAGCAGGCGGGGCTCTTCGCAGCAGTCTGGGACCCACCCCT
>JAQQSW010005058.1:0-14288 GCA_028646575.1 Pseudocheirus occidentalis | reverse complement strand
AGGTACTCCTGACTTCAGGGCCGGTGCTCTATTCACTGCGCCACCTAGCCGCCCCTATCTCTCCTTTTCTTTTCCCAATATATTCCTCTCTCACCTCTTAATTTTATTTTTTAGATATCATCCCTTCATATTCAACTGATCCTGCACCCTCTGTTTATGTATACATGTACACACATATATATTTATACACACATATACCCTCCTATACATTTGTTCATATGTACATATATACACACAAGCATATATATTCCCTTCAACTATCCTCATACTGAGAAAAGTCTCATGAGTTATAATTGTCATTTTTTTCTATGCAGGAATGTAAATAGTTCAACTTTAGTAAGTTCCTTATGATTTCTTTTTCCTGTTTACCTTCTCATGCTTCTCTTGCTTCTTGTATTTGAAAGTCAAATTTTCTGTTCAGCTCTGGTTTTTTTCCATCAAAAATGCTTGAAAGTCCTCTATTTCAGTGAATGACCATATTTCCCCCTGAAGCATTATGCTCATTTTTTTTCTGGGTAGGTCATTCTTATTTTAATCCTAACTCCTTTTATGTCTAGAATATCATATTCCAAGCCCTTTGATACCTTAATGTAGAAGCTGCTAAATCTTGTGTTATCCTGATTATATTTCCACGATACTCAAGTTGTTTCTTCCTAACTGCTTGTAATATTTTCTCCTTGACTTGGGAATTCTTGAATTTGACTATAATATTCCTGGGAGTTTTCTTTTTGGGATCTTTTTCAAGAGGCAATTCGTGAATTCTTTCAATTTCTATTTTGACCTTTGGCTGTAGAATATCAGGGCAATTGTCTTTGATAATTTCTTCAAGGATTATATCTAGGCTCTTTTTTTTATCATGACTTTCAGGTAGTCCAATAATTTTTTAATGATTTCTCCTGGATTTATTTTCCAGGTCAATGGTTTTTCCAATGAGACATTTCACTTTGCCTTCAATTTTTTTTATTTGTTTGTATCTGTTCTATAGTATCTTGATTTTTCATAACCTCATTAGCTTCCATTTGCTCCAGTCTAATTTTGAAGGAATTATTCTCTTCAGTGAGTTTTTGAAATTCTTTTCCATCTGGCCAATTTGGCTTTTTAAGGCATTCTTCTCCTCATTGGCTTTTTGGGCCTCTTTTGCCACTTAGTCTATTTTTTAAAGTATTATTTTCTTTAGTCAGGCTGTTGACTGACTTTTCACGATTGTCTTGCATCATTCTAATTTTTCCTCCACTTCTCTTACTTGATTTTCAAAATCCTTCTTGAGCTCTACCATGGCCTATAACTAGTTTATATTTTTGTTGGAGGCTTTTAATGCAAGAGTTTCGACTTTGTTTTCTTCTTCTGTTCCATGTTTTGATCCTCTTTGTCCTTCCAAAAAGATTCTGTTGTCTGATTGTGTTTCCTCTGTTTGCTCATCTTGCCAGCCAGTTACTTGATTTTTGAGCTCTTTGTCAGGGTTTAACTCTGCTTCCATAGTGGAGAGGGTTGTGTCCCAAATTGCTGGAGTTTTTGCAGTTGTTGTCAGAGCTGTTCTCAGAGCTATGAGGTAGGAGCCCTTTCTGCAGCTGCTACAAGCTCTGGCATGCTAGTGTTCCTCACCCCAGGACCATCAACCAAGACTGTGGCCCAGATCCAAGTGGGTCAAAGCAAGAGCAATTACCCTTTGAATGATTGGTTGGCACCCTACAATCTGTAGGCCAGGAACTCTGGAGGCAGCCACATGGCAGCAGTTGCAGCCACTGTATCACCACACACTTCTCACCCCAGGGGCAGGGGCTGGACTGTGCTCTTCTCTCACCTAGTTCCAAAAGAGTTCCCTATTGACCTTTTATTTTGTCTTTGGTGTTTATGGGTTGATAAGTCTGGAAACTGCCACATCTGCCAGTGATTCACTCTCCTGAAGTCTACTTTGCCTAGTCTGTGCTGCTGGGCAGGGCCACTTAGGTCTGGGCCATACAGCTCCCCCAGGACTGTGCTCAATGTCCAGCCTGGTGTGATAGACCCTTCCTGTTGGCCTGTCAGGCTTCCTTAAGGAGGAGATTTGTTTCTCTCACTTTGTAGGTTCTATAGCTCTAAAATTTGTGTAGAGTTTTTTTTTACAGGTATTGGAGGTGGTTGGTGCAGAAGCTCAAGCAAGTTCCTGCTTTTACTCCACCATCTTGCCTCCATACCCCTCATTCTTAGTGTTAAGTCCATTACCTCTATGACAAGAGGTGGATGACATATTTTATCTTTAGTCCTCTGGATTAAAAAATGATAAATGATATAGTTTATCATTGATATAATTGATCAAAGTTTTAAAGGCTTTCAAAATTATATTTCTTTAGAATATTGTTGTCATGGTATAAATGGTTCTCTTAGGTCTGCTAATTTTACTCTGCGTAAGTTTATAGCGATCTTCCCAGTTTTCACTGAAACTGTCCATTTTTTCATTTCTTATGACACAATATAACACAATAATATCAGGTAGCTAGGTGGCATGCTGGAGGGAAGTAATGACCAGTGATGCTGGAAAAAGAGCCTTGGGCCAGGCTGTCTAGATCTTAAAAAGCTCCATTAAAGATAATTTTATCTTAGCAACCGGTTGATAGCTGAGTATTTGACTAGTCAAGTTCAAATTTGCTGGACCTGGAATTAGGAAGATCTGAGTTCAAATGTGGCCTTAGATACTTACTGACTGTGTGACCCTGGGCAAGTCACTTTATTGTTTGCTTTAGTTTCCTCATCTATCAAATTAACTGGAAAAGGAAATAGCAAACCATTCCAGTATCTTTGCCAAGAAAACCCCAAACGGGGTCATAAAGAGTTGGACATGACTGAAAATTACCGAGCAGAACATAAACACAATAATTTGTACAAGTAGATTTGAATCCATTTATTCTACAAGAGTATACGGAGATTTCACTAATTACCTACATCACTAATTTTAATGTTTGTACCCATCACTTTCTGTTAGAAAGTTACAGCTTAAATCTGATTTACATTTCCCAGGCTGATGCTTGAATACATTTGAACTTATTGTCTCATCAGGGAAGATTAAGAAGACCTGATTTCATGCATGTACTTGTCTCCACTGATACAGGTTTCTGCCTCCTCCGAGCTGTGGGATTCATTAGAACTTTCATCCCCACAAGCTTCTACTATTTCCCTTCTTTTTCTCAGACAAGCTCCTTGAAAAAAACTTTCTATATTTGGTACCTCCATACCCTCTTATTTCACTCTTTTCAAAACCCTTAGAAATCCACCTTTCATCATCATCACCCAATGGAAACTGCTCTTTCCAAAGTTTTTGGGGAGCTCTTTAATTTCCAAATTTAATGACCTCTTTGATCTGATTCTTCTTGACCTCTGCAGCATTTGATAGTGTTGCCCCACCCCATCCTTCTTTAAATTTTCTTCTTTATGGGTTTTCTCTATGAGCTCTCTCCTGTATTTTCTGCTACCTATCTGACTAATCTTTTTCTGGGTTGTTTTTTTTTTTGCTAGATCTTTATCCATGTCACTACCACTAACCGGGTTTACCCCAAGGATTTTTCCTGAACCATTTTCTCTTTTCTCTTTATACTCTCTCATTTGGTAACCTTATCAGTTCACAATAGATTCACTTATGTCTGTGCTCTGGAGTTAGGAAACCTGGGCTCATAGCCTATATAGGCACATAGTAGCATGAGGAAGTCACATAAACTCATTGGTCATTGGTCTTCTCATCTGAAAATTGAACTGGTTGGATTACATGGCCTCTGAGATTCCTTCTAGCTCTATATCAATCATCTAATAAATCTAGCCCTAGTTCCTCAAGATGTCCAGTCCCACATCACCAACTTACAATTGAACATTTTGAACTATATATCTACTGGCATTTCAAATTCAATATATCTAAAACAGAATTCATTACATTTTTCTCTTCCCTCCCAAAGCTATCCTTTGAATTTCCCTATTCCCCATCCTTCCAGTTTCTGAGGTTTACCACATTGATGTAATCCTTCGCTTCTCATTAATCTTAATCAATATATACAACAAGTTGCCAGATTTGTTTTTATCTCCTTAACATCTCTTTCATATATAACCCATTCTCTAACACAGTCATCACCTTAATTCAAGCCCTTATCGCCTCTCACTTGAACTATTGTCATAACTTTCCAATTGGTGTTAGTGCCTCAATCCTATCTCAATTCCAATCTTTCCTTCATAGAAGCTGGCAAAGTGATTTTCTAAAGTATAAGCTTGACCATGTCACATTAAACTTCATTGGCTTTCTGTTTACCTTTAGGATGAAATAAACTTGTCTGTTATTTAAAATTCTTTACATTCTGGCCCTTTTCTTGTTTCTAGTTTTCTAACAAATTTACTTGGCTCCATATGTTCTATAGTCTACTGGTCTACTTGCATTTCCTTACACACAATACTCTTTTCCTGTCTTCATGCTTTTGCAATGACTGATATGCATGAGTGGAATGCTCTTTTTTCTCACCTCCATCACTTTGAAATTGTGGTTTCCTTCAAGCCTCCGCTCAAATCCCACCTTCTCCATAAAGCCTTTCCTGTTCCGTGAGCTATTAGTACCCTTCTCCTCCAAATTATATTATATTCATTTTGCCATTATTCTGTATATGCTTATATATCCTGTATATCTCCAAGTTGTCATCCCCATTTATAATAGCTAGCACTTGTGAAAATTCTCATAACGACTCTGGGAGGTAGGTGGTGTTATTGACCCCATGTATAGACGGAGAAACTGATGCTTAGAGAAATTGTGACTTGCCCAGGGTTGCACAACTAGTAAGTGTTTGAAGAAGGATTTGAATTTATGTCTTCTTGAATCTAGAACTAGCACTTTATCACTCTATCACCTAGTCATGCTATTTATCTAATGTCCCTGGCAGAGTGTAAGCTCCATAAGGGTCGTGATTTTCTTTTTTTGATTATTTCTAGCATTTAGCACAGTGCCAGGCACATGGCATGTCAGTGCTTAGTAAATACTTATTGACTGATCAGAATGATGTTGTCTGACCTTCATATAGGACTTTAATAATTTGAGTTTTAAAGTAACTCTGTAGTGAGTACTGCAGCACTACTTTAAAAATGAGTGACCCGAGTCTCTGAGAGGCTAAGCAAATTCATTATGTCCTACAGTTGTCAGGAGTGAGAGACTGGTTACAAATTCAGGTGTCTGCTGACTTCCAAGTATAGAGCTCTTTCCATTATGCCGTATTATATGGCCTCAAGAGCTTGTGGTCCCTTCCACACTTTGATGAAGTCCCAGCGGGATGGGACTTCAGTGGAATATGTGTGAAAACGATCATGAAATTGGCGCCAACTTGTCATACAAAATTGGAATTTTCCTTGCTATATCTTCATTTGACTCAGAAAAATGCATCCTGAAACAAAGATTCTGCATGTATTTTAAAATTATAGATGCTTCTATGAAGATGCAGCCATGCGGATAACTTTGTTCAATGAATGGTATAGTATCAACAGCAGGTGAGTCCTTAAAATACCGTCCCGTCCCCCCTGCACTCGTGTGTGTGTGTGTGTGTGTGTGTGTGTGTGTGTGTGTGTCTTAAGAAATCTGCCTGAAATGATGATGATATTTATAGAACCTACTATGTGTCAGGAACTGTGCTAAGTGCTTTATAAATATCTCATTTCATCCTAATTGTGGGAGTTAGGTGTTACTATTATTGTTGTTCTGCAGAGGAAGAAAATGAGGCAAAGACTCAAGATCATGTAACTATTAAACATTTGAGGTTTGATTTGAACTGTATCTATTTACTGTGACACTGTGCCCTCAATATAAAAAGAACATCACTTTTCTATTTGTAATCTGTTCAGAAATTGAATGGTGTCGTGAATGGAGGGCTGGGCCTGGAGTCAGGAAGACCTGAGTTCAAATCAAACCTGTAGCTCCTAATACTGTGTTCCTACAATTGATCCAAACACAAAATTCTTTATTTGCTCCATGCAGAGAAACAGCATGCACTTTGCTACTGGTCCCAGAGAATTTAAGTGGATAGATATCACCAAAACTAATAAATTGAATCATCTTCTCACAAAATTTTTCCCTCCCAAGCTTCTTCAATATAAAATCTTTTCCCCCTTTTTTGTATTTAGAATTGTCTTATTTTCGAATACCCCCAAATCTATTTTTTTCTTCTTCTTTTCATGCCCCTTCTGTTAGAAAAAAACCCAGACCAAACCCTCACAACAAACATGCATAGTCAAGGAAACAAATTACTGCAGTGGTCATCTCTAAATACATCTCATTCTGAATGCCAAGTCCATCACCTCCCTGTTAGAAGGCAGGTTGCATGCTTCATCACTGGTCTTCTGGAATCATGTCTGTTCATTGCTTTGATCAGAAATCTTAATTAAGGCCTTCAAAGTTGTTCATTTTTATGATGTTGTTATTGTATAAATTGTTTTCCTGGTTCTGCTCATTTTACTCTACAATAATGCATACGTCTTCCCAGGAGTCTCTGAACTTTTTCATCACCTCTTATGGCATAATAGCATCCCATTACACTCATATAACATAATTTTCTTTAGGCATTCTCCAATTTTTGCATCTCTCCTTTGGTTTCCAGTTCTTTGTCACCATAAGAAGAGCTGCTATAAATGTTTTTTTTGTGCATAAGGGTCCTCTCTTTATTTTTGGGTTATAGACACAGTTTTAGTATTGCTGGGTCAAAGGGCACACACAATTTAGTGACTTTATGGGCATTGTTTGAAGTTGCTTTCCAGAATGGTTAGATTGATTCATAGCTCTATCAACAGTGCATCAGTATGCCTACTTTCCTGAAGGTTCTCTAACTTTTGTAATTTTCTTTTCTTTTTAATCAACTTTGCTAATCTGTTGGGTATTAACTTAGAGTTGCTTTAATGTTAATTTCTTTAATTATTAGAGATTTGGAATTTTTTTTATATGACCATTGATAATTGAATTTCTTTCTCTGAAGACTGTGTTTTCATATCTTTTGGCTATCATTTCCCACCCCCGCCCCTTTTTAAACTAGGTTCTAAACAAAGTCTGATTTGAGTTTTATTTTTGCTCTATATCCTTTAATGAATGTGTCAATGAACACCAAAATGACCTAAAGGCAACTGTTAGATGGAAGGAGGCAGAAGAAAACTGAGGGATTGGAATAATCCACAAAGGGGATAATTAGTCCCAGGATAAGAGTTTGTTGCCTATAGTGTAACCTTTGATTCTTTCTACTTTCCCCAAGATATGAGGGACTGCATTTAGAATATTCCAGTGTGTCTCAGTAGGTACTATTTTAAATACTTAGAGTTTCTACCTACCCAAAAAATATCAGGTTATCCTAATTGTCTCAGTGAAAAAAATATTTCATAGTTTTATCAGTGCTTAGAGAATGAGACTGCATCATATGTAATAATACCCAGAAATGAAAGAATATTCTTGAATTCGTCTCACTTTTCTTGCAGTTCATCCAAACAACTTCTGATCTGTTGATATTTTGCATTTATTGAAACCAGACATACCAATGAAAATCCAGCTGCTGTACTTTTAGCAAGTTATTATGTCTTGCCGGGGGAGTTAATGGGTCTGTTGGAGTCATAAAATTTTTCCACTACTTATAGCACCCTAGAAGATTCATATAGGAAAAACACCAAAAGGGCACTTAAATGGATCTATGATCTCATTTATAGGGATGATATCTCCAGTGGTGCAGACTGTAATCCATCTGTACATTTTCACCTTGTAGAACTGTTGTATATGTCCTTCCATCATTCTTCCATATGGAATCTATACAATATTTTTGGGTGTTCTCTGAACCCTTTACCATGGGATACATATATATATATATATATATATATGTATACACACACAAATATGTTACATATCTATATGTATCCATATATAACCTCAGAAGCGATCTAGTCCTGCCTTCTCATTTTACAGATGAGGAAGCAAAGACCCAGAGAGATGAAATGAACTGCCCAAAGTTATATAGGTAGTGAGTCACAGAGGAGGGATTTGAATCCAAGTCATCTCACTCCAGAGATCTCGATTTGGACAAGGTAAACCTGTGTCCATATAGCATCTCTGTTATTTATAATCTTTGTGACCTTGAACCAGTCATATAATCTCTTTGGACCTCAGTTTTCTCATCTGTAAAATGAGGGAATTGGACTATGTGATTTTAAAAATCTTTCTTTTTTTCTTTCTAAGCCAGATCTGTTCATGCTTGGTATTGAATTGAGAAGATCTGGATTTGAAAATACAAATCTGTAAGCATGGTGTGTACTATATAAAGACAAAAAAAGATAGGGAAAACAGTTTCCTTTTTGGCATCTGCCACCACTGGTAATCATCTCTGCCTATAGCATTCAAATATAATAATTTTGTTTACAGGAAAAGAATAGAATAAATGAAAATGTACTCTTCCTAAAGTGGCAAGAGGCTTCTAATCCATCTACCACTTGGACAGCCGTGGGTGGAAAGGGGGAGAGTAAAGTTGAGACAAGGTAAAGCTGATAAGTTCTAATGACTCTGGCAGCAAATGTTTGGAGGTTAATTATCTTCCCAAAGAGAAACTATTCATCTTTTCTTTCCCTACCCTGCCGCAATACCCCACAATGTTAATTTTCGTTTTAAGACATGAATACTAATGGCAGAGAAAAAGGTCTTATATACATAACTCAAAAGAAGGAACAAATTTGCCACAATGGTACACTAGACCATATCAATAAAACCCAAACTAAAAGATCACAGGCTCTAAATATTCCCAAAACATACATATTTCCTATACAGAACCATCATTAGCAGAGATGGTCAAGCATTTGCTTCACTTACTAGTATAGCTCTGTTCGTTAGCTATTCACTGAAATGCCATTAGAAGAATTCATACCCGGCATTTATTAAAGAGGGAAGCTGACAGTTTCAGACTTGAGGGTTTTAGGAGAGTGATTGAAGGTTTGAGCTCTCAGTTCTCTTAAGAAATTTAAGATAAGTGGCTAGAAAGAGAATGGGTGGGAACAATAGTTGTAGAATAAAGGGAAAAATGAATAGCAATAAGTATTTCGTAGTATTTTGAAGCTAGAGGGGACATCAGAGGTTATCTAGCCCAATTCTTCAATTTTTGTCAAGAAGGAAATTGAGATTCACACAATTTTTTAGTTGTAAGGGACTTCAGTGGCCTTATAGTCCAATCTATACTTTTTTCTTTTTTTTTTGGAGGGCAGTTGGGGTTAAGTGACTTGCCCAAGGTCACACGGCTAGTTTTTTATGTTAAGTGTCTGAGGCCGGATTTGAACTCAGGTACTCCTGACTCCAGGGCCAGTGCTCTATTCACTGCACCACCTAGCTGCCCCCCAATCTATACTTGAAAAAGGATTCTTTTTATGCCAGGGACTTGTAACCCGGGGTTTACAAACTTAAAAATAAAGGTTTTCAACTGTATCAATAGTATTGGTTGCCTTTGTAATCCTATGCATCTTATTATATGCATTTCAAAATATTATTCTGAAAAGGGCTACATAGGTTTTGCTGGATACTGCCGAAGGGGTAGTTCTATTTGAAAAGCCCTGCTTTGTGACGTATCTGATAAGTAGTTCTACATCTTTAGTTTGAAGACCCCCAAAGACTGGGAAGTCACTGCCTCTTGAGCTTTCTTATTCTACTTTTGGATTGCTGTCCTTATTGAACAAAGCTTTCCTTAAACTTAGCCTAAATTTGCCTCTTGCCAACTCTCATTTCCCAAGGCAACGTTTGGCTTTCTATTCTGTGATCCTGCGACCTTTGCATGACCAGTCTACTGTGATGATGCAAAATGACACACAAAACTGAAAAATCATCATAAAATTTTACTTTCTAAGCAGTTCAATGTCCATTGAATGATATAGAGCAGTGGTTCTCAACCTTCCTAATGCCATGACCCTTTAATACAGTTTCTTATGTTGTGACCCCCCCACCAACCATAAAATTATTTTTTGTTGCTACTTCATAACTGTAATTTTGCTACTGTTATGAATCGTAATGTAAATATCTGATATGCAGGATGTATTTTCATTGTTACAAATTGGACATAGCCCACAGGTTGAGAACTGCTGATATACAGTAATATAATTAAGGCCAGCATATCCTCTGAGAGAGTAGGAGACTCTATCTGCTACGTAGCCTTTTTTCTAACTTTGGACCAAATGCATGTCTTTGAAGTAACCTCCAATCTTCTACATGACTGAGAACAGAACCAACTGAGAGCCTATGTGCCTAGCTCTATGCTAAGTGGGGGAAAATGAATGAATTAATATATAGACCCTATATTCAGTATCTTCCTCATACTCTCGATACTGAGAAAAGACAGTATGTAATCAAAAGTTATTTTGGATGACAGATGGTAAAGGCTGTACTAGTCAGGAGAGGTTTTATGGAGGAAATTGTAATAAGACTGAGCCTTCAAGGATGAGAAAATTGTGAATAGGTATGTATTGGGAGGCTGAGAGGTGGAGAGGGTGGAACACGATAAGGAGAACATTTTTCAGAAACACGGAATGAGGTAACACATCTGTAGCACCTCCATTATAGGACTGTATTGAGGCCCAAATGAAATGCTGATCATAACCTACTTTGTGAATATCGAGATACTCTAAATTGTGACCATAATTATCTATAAACATGGATCGTACTTTTAGAGCTAAAAGGGACTTTACAGGTCATCTTGTTTAATTTTATTATTCTATATGCTGGGAAACTGGTCCTTCTGACTCCTGCACCTACTGGCTACCCCAAAAATAACTGTGAAGGGAAGAATCATTTTTAAGCACCTACCATATGCTAGGCACTTTACAAATAGCATCTCATTTAATCCTCCTAACACTATAATTTAGGTGCTATTATTATCTTCATTTTGCAGCTAAGGAAACAATAGTCAGACAGAGGTCGAGTGACTTTACCAAGGTCACATAGTTAGTAAATGCCTGAAGCTAGATTTAAGTTCCGATTTTCCTAGGGCCAGAGCTCTATCCATGTCCTACCTGGCTGCACGAAGAGGTAGGTAGATGGCTCAGTGGATATAGTGCAGGGCCTGGAACCAGGAAGACCTGAGTTCAGATTTAGCCTCCTATACTTATTAGCTATGTGACCTTGGGCAAGTTACTTAACCTTTGTTCACCTTGATCCACTGGAGAAGGAAATAGTGAATCACTCCAGAATCTTTGCTAAGAAAACTCCATGGACAGTCCGTGGGATCACAAAGAATTGGACATGACTGGACAACAATAACAATATTGGAAAACTGAGTCTAAGAGAGAATAAATGACTTGTTAATAAATGTCTTAGATAGTACATAATGAGCTGGGAACTGACCACAAGTACTTTGACTATTAATTCACCATCTGTTCACTTGTCCCACGCTCGATGGCTGCATTCTTTTCCTTATGTGGTATGTTTTGAAGCCAATAAAAAGGTAATATATGCAAAACTCTTTACAAGGGCTGTACCAAATTTTATCTATTATTATAATTATTTGATGCATTTTAAATGTTAGCTGAAGTCTCCCTTCTCCCCACCTCCACGAACATCTTCAGTCTATCATATTAAAACAAAATCTGTCAGTCTGAAACCCACAGTGACCAGTGTTGCCCAGGCAAGAAGAACTTGAGTGGAAGTAGTAGTGACTGGTGGCAGTTTAATTTTAGATTTGGACTAGTAAAAGTTTGGGCCTTACTTGAGGAGAAGCATTTGCCCTTGTGTATCTGGCCAGTAATACTGACTTTGAAATGGGTTTCTTTATGGTTACAGGCACAGTACTTTATATTATTGGCTTCTAGGATGGCAGAAGTCAAATGACCGATTATTCACCCAGAAAATGATAGAAAAAAAAACAGTGTTCATTTGGTGAAGACAAACTTGTTTCATTAGGAGAGGTAACTTTTAGACTCTTTGGTCATGTTGAACAAGTTGTTGCGGCCTTGCAGTCTGGTGCAGGGGTTGGAGAGCCAGTTTTGAAGCCAGGAAGACCTGAATGCAATCTTGCCTCTGAGGCATGTTTGCTTTTTGATCCTGAGCGTGTCATTTAACTTCTCACTGCTATAGGCAATTCCAAGACTATAAATTACAGAGAACGTGCTGATTTAGATTAGTAGAGAGTTTTATCATGTGGGAATTCCCTAGGCCAACTAAAGTACAGGTCTAATCCATATTCTATGGAAATATGATACATTTTGGAAATTGCATAGACTCTGACCACCATTTGGAAAGAAGTGGCTGTACTCATTGAGTTTTCTCAGAGGGTCAGATCTTTATAAAAGGTAGCCTTGTAAGGGTATGCAAAGAGTATAATTTCATAGATAAGACTAGAGTGATTCTCAATGTCCTTTTGGCTGTGTATGCATGAGTTTAATTCTAGGGTGGAGAAGAGAAGAGAGAGGAGAGAGAAAAAAGGGGAGACACAGAAAGAGAGAGACACAGAGAGACAGAGACAGAGAAGAAAGTAGCCAGACACATTTTACTACCAGCTATTATCTTGGCTGAGAGAGAGAGAGAGAGAGAGAGAGAGAGAGAGAGAGAGAGAGAGAGAAAGAGAGAGAGAGAGAGAGAGAGAGAGAGAGACAGACAGACACAGACAGACAGACAGACAGACAGACTGACTGACTGACTGACTTATACTGGGCTTAAAAAGTCTTTTATTTCTTTCCACATATCTCTTATACGCCATCAGCAGATATTGCTCAGGGAAATATGATACCACACCCCCTTCAAAACAAGAAAGTGAGGTAGTAAAAAGGCAGCAAATCACTTAAACTTGACCTTGATCCATGGCCCAAGTGAGAACAGGGCTAGGTGATCCTATCCTTTACCTCTCTCAGTTACTGCAAGTCATTAGAACACCAAACAGATGGCATTAGCTAATTTTCATTAAGTGCAATGGGGTGAGACCTGTTCCAGAATTCCCACAACCATCCACTGGACTCCTCTCAGTGAGGGTTCCAGCAGACATCCCTCATTCCTCAACCTCATTCACTCCACTGAGCAAACCATGGTAGTGCTGCTCATGTAATTAATTGACCTCTTCCCAGAAGCTCCTTCACAAGTTTCTCCAAGGGAATGGCTTCTTTGCTTCCTAGACTGAATCAGTGCATTTTCTATTTGGATGTCTCAAGTATGGCTTAGTGTTTGGAGGATAGAGAGAACTGAGGGATATGAGTATGAGAAGGGGATGTGCAAAGAGGAAATATTTAGTTTCTTTGGGGACTTGCTTTTTTTAAAAGGAGGATTCAGGGCCTTGAGTAGCCAATTAATGGCTGCAGTCCCTCCAAGCCTTGGGTTTAATTGGATATAGACCAAGGTGGGGGGACACTTTAGGCCCTAAGATGCTGGGGTGGCAGAAATAGCTCACCCAGGAATTTATCCCAAACAATTGACTCAACTATCTCCCACACTCAGGGAACATGGGGAGATCTGGGAGGCTTAACTAGAGAAAATTGGCTTCCCAATTTCAAACAGGTCCCTTCCCAACAAGGGGACAGAACAAGGAGAGCATAAGGAAGGAGTCTTCAAACAACAGAACCTCAAATAGGCAGGGGCTGGGTATGTCTGGAGACATCCCTTAGTTTCTCCTTTGATGCCCCTGACCTGACTGGTCAAGGGGAGGGTAGAACCAATTGATTAGAACAGAGAACCTCACCATAATTAAGTGGGTAACCTTACCTTCAGCCAACTTGCTTGCCCAGTGTTCAGTGAGAGATGGAGAAAGTAGGAGCGCTGCCAAACCCCATGCTCCCCATCACTCCAAGTCCTGAGAAGACTGGAGGACAGGGTACTGGGAGGTGGCTTTGCCACTTTTCCAACCTCGGGGACAATCATTCCTCCAATGTCCCTTCTGGTCAGACGGGCATGGTTCTAGAGGCATTGGTTCCTGGGGCTCCCTCTGGGGGGGCGCCCTGGAGGGGCACTCCTTGGGCCAGTGACCCTCCTTGTGGCATCAAAAGCAGGTTTTCCCTCTGGCCAACTGACTGGGCTTCCTCCACGGGGGTCCCCGGAGGGGCTTTTCCTGGCCATGGCAGCAGCCAAGAATCGAGCATGTTCTCTGTCTCTGGTTCATTCCCTGCGTTCTTTCTACTCTACTGCAACCAGGTCTCTGTTATTAAAGACTCCAAAGGCTATCTCCAGTAATTGGGCCTGAGGTGTTTGGGGTCCCATTGCCAATTTCTGCAGTTTCCTCCTAATATCTGGGGCTGACTGAGTAATGAAATACATGTTAGGAATTGCTGCCCCTTCTGTAGAATCAGGATCTAAATTTGTATACCTTTTAATAGTTTCT